>JAQFZX010003288.1:0-13110 GCA_034682405.1 Hydroisotoma schaefferi | reverse complement strand
ACTTGGGAAAGGGAGGGGAAGGATAAACGCAGGGTGACATAACTGGGGAAGTGATAGTGAGGGCGTTGGAACTGGGGGAGAGGCTACTAATAAAGAGGGACGAGGGGAAGTAATAGCTGGAGACGGAATTACTGAGGTCGGTGATAAGGGGAACAGGGGAAAAGGAAAAGGGGAGCGGGGTATGGGACCGTGGGAAAGTAAGGTGACTGGGGGAAACATGCAAGAGGAATGGCGAAACTAGGGAAGGGGGGTAAATTACAATACTTGGGGAGCTGGCTAGCTTCCCTTGAGGTCTAGTACTTTATTATGAGTTGGAAAGATGTAATTATACACTGAGAAAAAATCTTACCTATATGCGGAGTCTCATCACAAGTTGGTCTGTACTGTATTTTTAAAGACTGAACACAAATCCTATCAAGTTACTAATCATCAAACGACCAATAATAGGTATTTGTAAAAGCCATAAATCTTTCAAAACAATGCGGAATGAGAACAGATCAATTGTTCATAAACAGAGGGAAAGAATTATTGGTTATTTCGAGGCCAGCCAGAACTACGTAAGCAATGTTCTTTAGTAAATTTGAACATTCTCTGGAGAACTTTATTTCGGTTTTTGCATTGTGTTGCCAGATTTTGAGCACAATTATTGCAAAACCCAATAAATTGATAGCTAGGCCGTGTGCATAAAATAAATTTTCATACTTATATTTAATCCCGAACCCATTTTTGCTTAAAAAGCTTAACTTGCAGAGAAAACTAAAGGATTAACTTCTGAAGGAACTGAAGCATTAAGTATTTACAGTGCATGTCAAAACAAAACCAATAACAGGTTTTCAATGCAGTATGAATTCTTTAGAGAATTTGATACCTCGTTATGCCTGCATTTCTGATTGCTTTCGAATGAAAGTGGGTTTCCTCTACTCTTAATGTCTTAATGTAGGAGAAAGACAAATCATTTCATTAAAGTAAAAGGATGTAAGCACTCTTGAGAAGAAACTTGTTCTAATGTCAATTGCTATTTACTTTGTTTTAGCTGGCATGTTTGTTTAGACAGAAGAGGAGAACTGGCTGCCACTATTTAATATAGTAGCCCTGTGTTATGTAGCATCATAAAAGTAATTTGACCCCCGAAGAGATTATATTGTTTTAAACAATCGGAGGTACGGACAAACTATTGTCCGTGGTATATGAAAACTTTTGTATTGAAAGAGAAACAAAGCTGTGATTGACATTCGTAGTACCTACCTAGCTAGGATCTAGCTCTCTCGGTACCTACCTGGGAATATAATCATTTCAAAGCTTGCTGATGGTCTATTGTTTCCATATTTTTATTCCAGGCCCAGGAGAAATTGACGCGAAGACGAAGACTTCAATTGCTACTGTTTGTCCGTATCTTGTTGTTTCTCTCGATTGTTATTATGGCCGGAGCTGGCAGCGTTTTATTTGGATGGCATCTTGCCTGGGTCATTTTTGCCTGTGGGTCAGCCCTCCAGGGTATTTTCATCGCTCTTTCTGTAACATGTAATTGTCAAGTTCTGAAGCTATACACAAGATCAATTCGAACGGCTGGACAGCAAGTAGCTACCGCAATGGGTAGTTATGGAACGGGAGGTAATGAAATGGCAAAGTCAGCTAGTCTCCAGTTACTGACTTGGGACCCGGTACCTGATTCCGTTTAAGGTAATCGTAGCCAAGAAACAAAACAGCAAGGGCTGTCAAATTCAGAGTAGGTTCTTTGCCAGAAACTCAACCTCTCGGCTACCAGTAGCGTAGCAGTGTCATCTTCGTTTAATGTCATCGTAAAAATTCTGAAAAACAACATCATTGAGATTTGACATTTAACTTGTACCTAGAGTATGGGAACAAGTTAAATGTACAATATTTTAAACCCATGGGGTCGACAGCATTCATTAGCATACCACAAACATGAGCTAGGAGATATTATTGTTCCACGATAATGCATACGAATATATCATGCACTCAGTTTATTGTTGGAAGTCTCATTAATAGAAAACTTTTACAAACTTTTTGCTGAAACATCTTTTTCGCATATATATACAAGTTCCTCTACCATACGTTGTATGTAGACCAAAAGTAGTATAGGAAACCCGTAAAGGCATTTATTTATGTGTCCTGAAGTTCTTTTATTTTTGGATCAATGTCATCTGAAAGAATTTTGGCAACTTATTTTTGTAGCATTTGAAATGTTTACCCTTATTTGTTTTTGAGATGCAAAGCTTTGCTTGCAGCTTAAAATTGTAGCATCCTTATTTTAACAAGGTTGATACACAATTAACTGGTTTAATAATGTTAAAAGGAAAAGATAAATGAAGTAAAAATAGTTATATAGTAAAAATGACCTGATAAAGGAATATTAATGAAATAAATAGCTACTTATTTTAACACAATATTATATGAATGTGTAGGCGAAGTAATAATTATATAATTTAGTTGTCGTTAGTCTTATAATAATAGTCCAGCTTATAATATGAATACTGATAATGATTTGTGTGTTTCTCGAATATAGGTGATTGTTAAGTTTTGAGTCGATTTGTAAGTTTTCTTAGCATATTCTGTAGTAATAATATACCTTATAACTTTGAAGCGTGGAAAAAAATCATCAGAATATAAGACATGTCACACTTAATTGCCCCTTTAATTTCTGTTTTTGTAACAGGATAAATATTTTGATAACTTAACATATCAAAATAGTTATATGTAACTGCCGAGTCGCAACAGAATGAAGCTACCTAATTACTTGTGATTTGAGGAAACATAGAATGAATCTGGAGAATTAGACAGGCAGTCTGTTAAAATAATTAGTAATATGCAATTATTGTAGACGATCATAATAGGCTACAAAAATTGAATTGGTTGTTAGACTAATCATCGCTTCGTTTCGTTCTGTATGTAAACCTTAACATATAGTTACTGAACCCTGAATACAAAAAAGACCAGTACTGCATGTTTTCATTTTTGAGCTTAACAATAAAATTGTGAGCGTGAAATAAAGCTGATTTTAGTCTGATTCTTATAAAATGATCTGCATAATTCTAATTTTCGCTCAACTTCATCCAAACCCCTGTGGACCACCTTTTTTACTTAGTAATTGACTATTCAGACCAAAATTTCCAGAAACAAGGACCAACGGATATTTGAAATCTGCGATCTACAAATATTAATTTTTATACCCTGTAATTTAGCTGCGGACTTGAGTATGAGTTCATCAACAAAGCAAATATACCGACAGGTAAGGTAAAGCGGATGCAATTATATCAATTTTATTTAATACCACGAAAATATAATCAGAAGTTTAATTAGTTGAATGAATTTACCACTGTAGGAATTCTTGGAACTTCTCACATAAAAGAAATCAATTAATAAGGAAAAGCTGATACGAAGAAGTATCCTTGTAGGTTATAGAATAACAAATTAGGACGCAGACCCTAGTGCTTCGAGTTTAATAACTTGTACAGAAAATTCATCTCGGCATCGTGGATTTATTTCATATTAATAAGAGACTTTATTAAGAAATAATTAACCTTGAAGTAAAGTAATATCTGTAGTATAATAATTACAAGAAGACCTAGAACTGGAAACATCAAAGATGCACAGAGGGATCGAATAGTTGAGTTTCTAGAACCTCCTTAACAACACAATAATATATAGCTCCACACAGAATTTTGCTAGTCAAAAAGGTTCTTACTCGACTAAAGACTCTGCTCGACTCTACTCTCATGTCAGTCATACGGTACGGTTTCCATTGAACCTAGATTGAGACAATTAGTTGAACGTTGATTCAATTTTCTTTATTAATGATACGAAGGATATTCATTTACGCTGACACTCCAATCTCCAAAACTTGCTTCCTTTCTAACACTTAATACAGAATCTAATACCTTTGTTTCCTCAGGGCAGGCGACCAACAAGGGAAAGGTTGTAGGCTGGGTTTCCTGTTCCGTCAAATAAGCCCACCAAAACCGATGAGACTAGAATTTAGTATGAGATTGAAATAGAAATAATAATAAGAGACTGCAGACTACCTTCTCCTGTATTTAATAAACCGTTGTAAACGCGTGTAACATAGAGGTGTAAACAACCGTTAAATGTCACTTGCGCGCGCGGTGTGTGTGGAGTGAGCGCGCGTTGTGTACGGAATGAGTGTACGGTGTTGGCGGAGTGAATGCGCGGTGTGTGCGGGGTGAGCGTGCGGTGTGTGCAGAGTGAGCGCGCGGTGTGTGCAGAGTGAACGTGCGGTGATGACGGAGTGAGTGCGCGGTGTGTGCAGAATGACCGCACGGCGGTTCGGAGTGTACGCACAGGGTGTGCCGAGTGAGCACTCAGTGTTTTAGCAAAAAGCCCGATCAAGAAATTCGAATATTTCATTTACATGCCTTTAATAAAGACGATAATTTAGTATAGCATAGACTGTAGGACTCATACTTTTCAAGACAAGGAAGAGGACTAACGTATTTCCCGATTTAATTTCCCCCTCCCCCCGAAATAATTTCACCCCCCCCCCGGGTATAATTCCCCATGGGGTCCGGGCCATTTGAAGTAATAATTTCCCATGGGGAAAAATTCTGATAGCTCAAATTGAAGCTTTTTTAATGAGATATTGAAAGTTAACTTTCTCAAAGGATATTTAACCGTTTTAAAAAGCAATACCTAAAATAATTTTGAGAAGGGTTTTTTTACCATACAAATTTCGAATCAATTTATAATTAGCAAAAGCAGAGTTTGCGTTTTTTTAATAAACTTTAAAATGTATTTGTCATTCAAATAAGGAACTACTTGAGAGAATGAACATTTATGAAACAAAAAATTACTAGTATTTTACACTTACCATTAAAAAAATTAAACTGAAATTTTATTAATAAAACGATTCATATTCTTCAGTTTAATTGCATATTCTTATTCACTCAATTTCAGGTTTAAAATAATAATAATGAATTACTGGGACGGCTGGTTAATTTTTTCACTTAGAAAGACATTCAGCAAAAAAAGTTCAAAAAGTATATTTTTTGGGGAACTTTTAATTAAAAAACCTCCTCCAAGCAGCTATTTGAGCCCAGTCAATTGTTTTATCACCGTGCTGGTCGTTTGACTTTTTCCAGTCTGCGTACGTGTTCGTGGCTAATAACTGATTACTTCATGCGCTTCATTACTACATTAGGCCATTGCATTTGTTATCAGCTGCTCTGCCCCCACACCCCGTTGCTTTAATTCCCTTTTCGTTTGATGTTTCTTTACCACCCAGTGGGTTTAATGCTTTTTTCTTTAAAATACTTTTGGAAATTTCTGGCCGGTGGAGGTCGTTGTGACCCCCACGGGTCCCTAAAACTTTGGATTTTAGTAAAAATAATAGGTTATTTGTCACTTTTTAACAAAAGTAGAACAATAAATTCTAGGCCAGTGGGGGTCCGTTAGACCCCCACGGGTCACTGCATGGTCCGATTGGGCTGGTTTACGAACTTAAACCTCAAAATTGGCCTTGGACCTACCATGGGAAATTTTGGGGGTGTGGTGTACTTATTTCTCGAGTTATCGAGAACACGGACAGATTGCGTGGTCATATAAGCCCAATTGACTGGGCTAAAAATTACTTCTAAAATTATCAAAAAGTCTGGGTCCTAAACAAAAAATTCAGTTGAAATAATAATTTTCCACCCCGGAATAATTCCCCATGGCAAATCGGAGTTTGAAAAAATAATTCCCTAGGGGAATTAAATCGGGAAATACGGTATGCTGTCTTTCCTGCGCCAGACTGAGCAGTCCTACAGGTAAATAGTAATAAATCTGATCTTGTAATGTATCCTAGTTGGTTAATCATCTTATCTTTGCTTTCGTCTCGATTGCCATTATTTGTTATTCAATTACTTTGTCTTCATGTTTTCCTTTCAATCTAGTCCTAGATATATACAAGCAAGCATGAAGTTATAACATCTCTCTAGTTGACTACATTATTGTTAATTTCGAATTGTTCAATTGCTGCTGCTGGCAGAATGAGAAGTTTGCCTGCAGAGACACTTACATTTTCTATAGTGTTGATCTAATTTGACGGAAGAACTTGACGCAAATGGAGTTATGAGCCTCTTTCAAGTGAGGAACAACGGCATGAGGAAGGCCTGAACGGTAATACCAACATTATTTCTGGTACATTAGACTTTCATCTTTGAGAAGCCCATGCATTTGTAGCCAGAATACGTCTGAAAAGATGTAATTTAAAAAAGGCTTTTACTCAGCGTTCTTTTTTGCAGGTGCGTGATCTTGTGTGTTTTGTAGAGCAATGTTCTCCCTAATATGCAATATGTAGGGAATAATATTGTAGACTTTTCTCAGTAAACTCAATATTTGCCTCTTGTTCTTACGAGGCAGCCAGGCAGCAAAAGGAAGCCTGGGAACGCAACGGAGAGATAGAAAGCCAGCTAAATATCTAGTAGATATTACAGTTAAATGAAAAGAGTTGAAGCTGAAAATTATTTGTTTTTTGGACAGATAACCTCTTGAGGTCGCACTAGCTGTCTATTAAAATAATGCCGCGCTGGGAAAAGATGGATGAGCAGGATTTTAAATAATTTGATGGTCTGCTGTTTAAGTTGTACTCAGTACTCAAGAACTGTGGCGTGGGCTTAGACTGCGAGATTTCGAGGCTGTAGTAGTATTATCCTTTGTATCTCAGCCGCAGTAGTTATATCATATTTTATTTGAAACCTTCTTAGCATTTTACAAGTTATGACAAGGAGATATTGCGTTTTGGTCCAGGTCCATTATTTTTACGGGACCAGAGCTTATGAATGCGTGTATGAGAGGTCTTTTGAGAATATCATTACTTCGGTCGAACTACTTGGATATGTTAGAACAAAGTAAGGTTGGTTGCAAAAAGCCAGGAAAGCCAGGAAAGCAAGGTGATGGGCTTGTTCTAGAATCGCAAGAACGGAATTTATTCCACTACATTCAAATCTTCGTAAAACGTGAATGGGCCTCGCATTAGTCAAGTTATTCTGTTTTATTTCTTTTACTGAATTGTGTAAAAAGGGTGGCGATGCAGACGGCAAAACCCACTACTTTCCTTAACCAGAGGCAAAAATGAAGTCGAGTTTTTATTTATTCATGAGCTGATATGTTTATAATCTGCATAGCAAAACGGACTGATGCAATGCATGTATATAGAGCATAGATAACCATGACGTGACTGACGAAAAATATTACGCCAAGTTGTTCCTCCTCACGAAAACCTGTCTCATATCTCGTCAAATGTTAAATTATTATTGCGTTTTATGTATTTGCTGAATACTATCGTGGAGGAGGAATGGCTTGTACGTGAGCATAATTTGGGTGCCCCCAATGTTTGTTCCAGCACAATTTCTTTTTATTAAAGGGAAATTGGATGGGAACGTCTGACGACATGAGTTGTAGTAGTCGTAAGTCTTGGCTTTCGTTTCTTTCTCGGTTTCGAATTTAAACGGACAGTTCTAGAATACAGGCACACGGCCTGCCTGATAGGGCTTTTTAGCAGCAAGTAGTAAGGCATTGTGAAGCCTAATAATAATTAGAGAGAAAATGAGCAGTTTAGCTAAACCACATTCTCCCTAGAAAGTTACCTACATCTAACTCTATAGAATCCTTGACAGCTATTACATGGGACTTCTGGCATAATTTTCTCTACCGCATACTGACAGATCAAGGGTTTTATCAGTTAAAAGCAACCCTTTACGATGGATATAGAAATTTTCTAATAATAAATTCCCTATTTTCGTATGAATTCATGCAGCTACTTTCTACCTAATAATTTGGCTCGGTTAAGCGGTTTTTGCATCATCTTTGATACGTTAACCGACGACGATTCCTTTGAGGTTTTCTTCAGTTGGTTCCAACCAATATTCCTTACTGACGTTCGCTACTCGAAACTTAATCTCAAAAGCTGATTTAATAACGTGGAAAGAAACGTCTAGCCCGTATATTATTTCACGATGTCGAGTCTACCGTTTGAAAACTTTGATAACTTTTCTTTGCATATTACATACATGCCACTAGTAGGCCACATGCTCTTTTGAAATAACGAGTACACAATGGAACACTTTCCCTTGGTTTCTGTTGTTGCGTAAGACTACTAAATAATTTAAAGAACTAACGATGTTGTACAATCACAAGATAATTAAGTCTTCAAAAATTCTTGGTGCAATCAATTAATTTCTGCCTGTTTAAAATCTTTATTATAGTCATCAAGATCATCAACAACACTATTAGATAATCTACACATTGAAAACATTAGCCAAGAGGACTTGGCCCTGAACAACTACATGAATACTACAGTTACTTGATAACATTCTCCCCCTGAACCACCCATGCATTTGTGTATCACGATTCAAGATTGAGTACCACACGGTACCCTTTTACGATCATTATGTTTAGAATGCAACTTTTGTCACTAAGTATTAACTTGATCAAAACAATCTTGAACCAGCTAAGCCGCACAATTAGCTTCATGTCCTTTGCAAATAAATTATGAAGAGTTGGTTATATTTTAATGAAATAATTTGATTCCAGTGCTACAATAGCTTGAGCAGCAAACTTAGAAACGTAATTTAGCAGTATAATGCGCACTCCGTACTAATAAATATGTTAATTGCATTAGCTATTCTAGAGAAACTAACCTTGCTGGCAATACAACAATTTAAGAAGAACCACTATGGATAAAAACTTTTATCTAACTTACACTTGATAGTAAAATGGAAGTAGGAGTTAGAGTGAATAAATTATTCTTATACCAAATAAGTTTGAGCAAATATAATTCGAAGTTTACAAAATGACTATACAGCTATTAAACAAGAGGTGTTCATTTGTCATATTAATTTCTCGACAGAAACTTTTAAATATTAAAAAGCTAGATAACCTATGCTGCAGCTGACAATTAATTTTATAAGAGCTCGAATTCAGCCAAAGAGTACTTCTAAGTCAGAAAAAATCACAGATACAAACAATTCAAGGTTTAAAGTCAAATATGAGTCAGTATATGTTTTTGATATGTAAACAGTAATCTGAACACAAAAAAAAGGAATAGTATTCTACTATTATTTATCTTAATCTTCATGCTTTAAGATATGTATCTCTAAATGCATCAAATATTAGTAGCACGTGTAAGAAAAACAAATGAAAAGTGGTAGAAAGAATGCACACCATTTAGAAATGAGTGGACAGAGATGAATTATGACAATCTGATGTAAAATATATAACTTTAAGACAATTTATCACGGAGAAAGTCAAACAGGAAATAGTTTTCCACATGTATCACACAGTTTACACACGACAGATACAACGAGGTTACAACATACATTTTCTAATTCTCTGCCATTGATTCGTGAAACTTGCAGATTCGACTACGATTTGGAGAAGTTTAGTGGAGTAATTTAGGTCAAATAATACTTGAGGTTGTGTATTATATAAACCCAAATCTATGTACAGCTAAAAGCTAACTAAGAATTAATCATGTACCCAACAAGAATTACGTTCAACAACAACCATTAGGCCGATACATAGAAATACGTTCAAATTTAGACCTATAGCTAACTGTTCTTGATAGCTATGATAAGGAAATTTAATTCAGATAAAGTGACTGTTAAAAGGAAGACTGAAATATTCATAAAAAATAAAAATACCTCACAGGTACCATTCTTTAATAGCAAAACCCTATCTGTTCCTCAACTTGAGAAACTAGGTTATTATTCAAAATTTATTTTAAAATGTTTAATAAATATTTAAACAAGAATTTTATTAAAACTAATGCATCGCATATTTTATCGATGTGTACTTAAACTTGTGGTTTTGATACCACTGATAGATTCAACTGATGGACTTCCTCCAGCCACTGTGAGTTCAACGGCTGGGTCGTCCTGCACTTCCAGTACGCTATTTTTGATCCCATATTTGAAATACATTATGAAACCTGAAAAACATAACATGAACCCTGTTATTCCCGTTATCGTAGTATGTAAATTGCATATAAATGCTCACCCAAAGTCATCCAAATAGTAAATCTAACGAGAGTTAGGATAGACAACTTCAGTATCAGGTAGAAATTTACCATCACAGCGATAGCTGGAACGAAAGGGAGTCCCGGCGTCATGAACAAGAGAGTTTTGCTGAAATTATTGAAAGATACCCGTTTTAGTACACTAATTAGTAATTACTATAACTTTCCAATTAGTATACAACTAATACAGACAGACTAGACAGCTAAACTCACTTATTTTGTGGTTTCCTGGAAATGGTAAGCAGGCAGTACATTATACCACCGAATAGAAGTAGTAACAAAAATCCCCCCACGCTGGACCAAAAGCCCGTACTACCAACGTACGCGACGAGAATCAAATCAAATACAACAATCTGTAGGAACAATAGCCCTGCCAGTTTAGTGACTATGCGACCTGTTTCCTCTGTACAAGGACCGGATTCCTTCCATGGCAGTAGTTTTGGACACAAGTATTGCAGCAATCTAGAATAACATGTTAAGCAAAGCCGGTCATCTTTTAGAAGATTTGCTAGCTCAATTACATGGAATCCGCACTTGTGAAGCAATACAGTTTTGCAGATAGTGGCAATACTTTGTTTGGAAAGTACCTCATTTGCTTCTCCCATCGGCTCATCCTAGGGGAAGCTCCCGCATGAACTGATCCATAGTACCTAGACTCGTTCCTGTCCCCCATAAGAAACGCATCATCAGCCTCTGTGTCACCGATTGTATCTGTATCATCCGAATCCGGGGAATTCCGGGTAACTTTCCGGACCAAAACTGGTCCACCACCAACTGGAGGATTAGAACCGGATAGCAAGTTCGAACCAATTCCAAGAGATAGGCTCAAACGTTGGGAAACCGGATGAGGGACATGAGGGTACGCTGAACTTCTAAAGGCATCCTGTTGCTGTGAAGTTTGGCCCCCACTTTGATTCTGAAGAAACAGTGATGCACCATAGTCCTTTGTGGGTGTGGTGCTCCCAGTTGGCGTACCCCCTACTGGAGTTCCACGTAAAGGGGTTCGTATCGACTCAGGTAGCATGTCTACTAACGTTGTTGAAGTTGGCTGATACCTCAGTAGTAATACGCAAGTAGATACAAGGGTGTATGCAAGCAATGTCCCTGTTTTGCAAATTAAGAGCAATTTATTAGTCATTCATCGATTCAATCTAATTCTTACTGGTTTTAAAAATCCTGTGGGTATTAATTAGATTGAATCTTTGTGAGCGAATTTACCAATAGACATCATTTCTACAAGAACCTCCAATTGAATAACTAAGGCAGCCAAAGCTGCCATAACTCCTAGGACAACTGTTGCAATAGCAGGTGTGCCTGTCAAGCTCCAAACTTCTGACAGCCACCTTATAGTCAAAACAACAAAATATACTTTATGAGGATAAACCCTCCGGTACTCTACTTACTAATACTACAAACTTACTGGAATATGAGGCCATCCTTAGCCATAGCATAGACAATCCTAAATCATTCAAATTACAAAATTTGTCAAAGCATAACTTCGATTATGCTGTGAGTTATAAATTATTATAAAAACCTTGGCATTGGGAACATCGAACCAAACATAGAGACAGTTAAACCAGCTAATGCTCCAATTGCTACGACATATTGACATTTTTGAGCTCCTACTTGACCAAACATCTCCACTAATGCGGAGTCCTGAGATACTTCATCATATGGCACTGCAAATTACAGATTGCTCAAATTTTAGAACAACCACACATCCGCAAATTGAAGCAATCAAATCATCTAAATAATTAGACTTACCGATTAAAGTAAGCATAGCTGACGACGTAACATAAGCCACTAAAATAACAACTAAACTCCCAACAATTGCAATGGGAATAGACTTTTTAGGATTCGTTGCTTCTTCTCCTGTAGTTGCAATAATGTCAAACCCAATAAAAGCATAGAAACACGTTGCTGATCCTTTTAAAACCTGAAAATAAATAGTTTCTGAGTATAAAAAAGATAAATATTTGAAAGGGAAAGAAAGTTTTTCTCCAGCAAGTCTTTCTCCTTAATATAATTAAATAGAAGTGAAGAAATCCCTTTAGACGACTTCAAAATCATTTCTCCTTTTTAAGTAAAAGTAAATATTTACTTTGGACGGAAAGAACTAGCTGAAGAAAGTACAACCACTGAAATATCCATTTCCATTTCAGTTTCTCTAATGTACGAAGAAAAACCTTTATTCACTTTATCTCCCAAAAAAAAAGATTTTTCACTCTAAATAATTTTAAACATCATTCCTTCCAATATGCATAAGACAATACTTACTCCAGACCAGCCAAACGGTAAAAATCCTCCATAATCAGTCCAATTGGAAAAATCAATATAAAACAGTCCAGCCGTCATAATGAATACCCAAACGGCTAAGTTTATAGCATTGAGAACATTGTTAAACTGCACGGATTTCTGCACCCCAGCAATAAGAACGACCATCATGATCAACGTGATAAAGAATGCTAGGATGTCGGGAGGTTGACCTAGATTTTTAGTTTAGGTTCATTACATATTTATTGTACACACATAATATGAATCAGATTCATCCCACTTTTATATATTTCCATTATCATCTTGACCATGTCTGAAACCAATTAAGATATGTTCTGCTTCGTGGAGGTGTAAAGCGCGTTAAAGTATACTTTACAGGTCTGAATAAAACACTGGAAGCATGGTACCAGCAGAGCTTCTTAACAACGTACCATAAAACGTTCCAATGGAGTTTGTCAGTTTCTCTGTGATTGCTCCACTGCTAATGGCATCAAAACAAGCACTCAAAGCACAAGCACAGGCCGAAGTTCCAATTAAATACTCCAGCACCATGTTCCATCCTATGATAAATGCAATGAACTCTCCAACCGTCACGTAGCTGTACATATAGGCGGAACCCGATGTATGAGGTACGCGAACCCCGAATTCTGCATAGCAGGCACCTGCAATTCAAATTGTATTTCCTTGTAATCATAATCAACTCTCATCTAATGTTAATGTCACTTTTAACCAGGGTTTTCCCTGGGTAAAACCGACCGGGTTTTAAATGTGGGTTTTAATGGGTTTAAATGGTTTTCTGCACT
>JAQFZX010003287.1:0-13113 GCA_034682405.1 Hydroisotoma schaefferi | reverse complement strand
CAAACACTAAGTACATGCAATGCAATAATTAGGATTTAGGAATCGGCCTATCTCTATCTCACATTCATTTACTTTAGTTTTAGTAAGTTAGTTAATGCATTCACGCAAACAAAAAGCCTATAAAGCACAGAATTCAGTTAAGCCAGGTACAGTTATCTCTGCGATTTAGTCGCAGCCAACCGGGGATTCGGTCGGACCGTTTAGATAATTTCTTATGTACACTTATTTACTAAGAAATACTTCCAATACGGCTTTATCATTGATGTTCTAACGCTGTTTTATCCAAAAGGAAAGCACTGAAAAAAACCTTGACCTCCTGAACCACCGATACCGATTTAGATATTCCGAACCCATAGGACTTCCCTCGAACTCAGCCATGCATGCATAGTTTTAGGTTTCAATAACAAACCTACAAAACGCTCCACTTCCTACTACTAACAACCTTAAGCCGTAAAGTATTGGAAAAGTTTCACTTAAACTGTACAAAACTTCTAGTAACTCGCTTACTACAAAATCAACCCAGTAGTATAGTACCCCAGTAGCTAGTAACAACAGGTAAAGATTTACCTTCGTTAACACACGAATATGATAATATAACCCAGTATTATAATATTATTACGAAGGATAGGATGATAGGAACGGCTTAGCACCTACCTACCAGAGGGGTGTCCCTTTACCTAATTCATACAAAAAAGATAAAGGTAATACCCATGATAATCATAGGTAAAGTTCCATCGGGTATAGCACACTGTCACTCACTGATTGAATGAAACCTTCGTTAACGTTGAAAATAAAAACCTATAGACAGGTAGACACACGAAACGATGTATTTATATTTCACACAAGAAAAGACCAAGATTTCTGGGCGAGTAGGAAAGAATAAGCATGCGATTCATTCATTAGATATTATATCCCAGCCAAAGTGTACTTAAAAGCACGACCACCTTTTAACTCCAACCTCTGCAACTCAAACCTGACAATAATTAACTTTTAATGTCGTAAAATAAAAGCCAAGCAAGTAGATACAAGATACAACGCTGAATATTAATCATCCACTCCTTCCCTTCAGGTCTGAGAGGTTTGATTCAGTCAGTCAGTCAGGGTATTAATACTCTTGTTAAAACACTAACCCTACTTTTATTTATACATTATAGGAAAGAGTATGGAATTTTGCATTGAAAAGTTCAACAATGCTTGTTAACAGTTCAGTCATCAGTTTTGTGTATTACTCAGCCATTTCAGGATAGTTTTTACTGGTAGGTAGGTATAGTAGTAGTAGTCGTTTTTGTTTTAAAAAGTTTCTCAATAACAATTCTCTTCATTACTCATCATCCACATCATCCATATAAAATTTACTAGATATAACGTTCCATTTCACAAGTTTTAATCCGTAGTTGTGCAGGTTTTAATTCAGAAACTAAAGGAAGGTAAATTATTAAATTTTTCTAAAAAAATAGCTACTTTTTCTTAAAATGTGTAGTAAATATTTCAACCAAGTAAAGTGTTACATGCAACAGGGTAAATATATTTTCTGCATCTGTACTTTGTATATACATAAAATGAGCTTCTTTTTCCAGGTATTTAGCTCTAATTTGATTTGTTTGGTGACAGTTTAATTTCAGTTAGGGTAGGATAAGAACCTATCTATAGTATTTGTGCACTATTATCTATCGCGTTTAGTTCCATAAAGCCAATATTTTATTATAAACTATTATTTCCACACAATGTCATTCCATATCTAGCAGAAAAGTGTATACTTTTTCCCTATCGTATCGTGTTATGTTAATCTCTAAGCAGAGCTGATATCGTGTTACACACAATACAACAAACTATACACAATAACTACACACACAATACTGAAATAATAACGTGCAATATTTTGCAAAAAAAACAGCTAGGAAGGATGTTTAGCTATTTATTTCCCCGTTCTTGTGCGATGAACCTCGACCCAATCACCTTGTCTATGAATTTTATAGAGCTACTTTTTATGCTAACTTTATACAAGTTGAAGCATACTTTATTTGCGAATCTCCTTTATTTTATTTCCACTAGTCAAAGCCAACTGAATCCTGGTAGATTGCATTAAATAGATTTAAAGATATACTCTGCTGTCTTGAACGTTAGTAAGGATTGCATTTCAGCCCATGAAAATATGCACTTTTGATATTGAGACTTAATAAATCCTGTCTATTAAAGTTCCATATATTTCTATCGCTATGCTAAAAAGTTCCACACTGCCTGAAGTATCATAATTGCATACATTTTACCCTTCAACAATAATATTATTAGCATTACTACATGTATTAAAACTTTGTGTAATGTGAGCCTTTGTGTAATGTTTATACTTGATAGATTAAAGAAGTCATTAAAGACGAGGAGTTGAAGAGTTGAAGAGACTAAACAAATCTTTTAGTTTACCATCTTAATTTTTTACTGACTGAGTCCAAGAAATCCCACAACTTGGACCAGGTTTGATTCAGTTGGAATGAAATGAAAGGATTATAAAAACGGATTTCAAAACTGCACCTATCTTTTTAAACCAAAAAATTTGTAAAAATGAGAGTTGAAAAAGTTCCCGTAGTTCTAGGAATAGTTCTGATGTGCTTTAATGGGCTTGGAAGCTCCGTGTTAGTGGAAGACGTTAGAGATGAAGTTATCCGCAAGGTTGAAGATGCATGGACTCAACTCAAGGTAATGCTATAGTAGTATTTATGGCTAAATAAATGAAGGAAGGATATCGACTTTTTAAATATAATATTTCTACCAAAAAAAGTAATATATTTCTATAAAATATCAGGGACTAAAGAAAGGGGATGACAAGCCGATTGCCCAAACGTTAAAGGATCTGGCACAAATCCTATCCCCGATTCCGGAGTCCATTAGCCGTGTTGAGAAAGAGTACTTTGTTGATGAATATGATGCTACGTTGCATTCTTTGGAAAGTGTTAAAAAGTAGGGTTTTTTACTACTTTCAATATTAACTATTTGATACTCGACATGACCGAGTGGGAATTAGTTAATGATTTGATAATATTCTTCATTATTTCAGTAGTTTTATAATATCTGCTTCATTTACGATCAATAATTAAGCTTTCTCTAAACTTAATTAATCACCCTGCAGTCCTAATTAATCTTTGAAACCCAATTCTAAAATCCATGAAACCTTCATCATGTAATTTATAAAGTTTGATATGCATTTTATCTAACAGCACTTCCGGCTACTGGAAGAACAAAAAGTCCGAGATATTCCTCCTGATCGCCCCCATCGAAGTCCTTTACGGACATTTTAAAATATTTCCCGTAAGAATTCCGAACCCAAACTTCTAAAACTTTACTCCAGTAACCCAGCATACAAACAAAACATGAAATTGGTTTTGATTCAATAGGAAATGCCAGAAGCGTTCTTACCAGAATCTGCAAATGACTTTTCTGCAACTTCCATATCAGACCTTATACTAAAACCCCTCTACAACACGGACAACAAGGGGACAATAACTTTGAAATACTTGATTGAAAACGCTCATACGGTTGCAGTAACCAGGAATAGACGGGAGAAAGATGCTTTTCATATACTCAGAGATCATATTGATGTAAGGGGGTTAAAAATACCGAATTCGGACAGTTTTAAGAATGAATCATAAACCCTTTTCCCTGGTGTTTTACAGGACTCGTTGAGAAAGTCCTATTGGTGCTTGTGGAACGGAAAGACTCCGCAGAGGATTATCTACGGATTCTACCAAATCCTGGCAACTTATGACATCAAGGAATACGTTCTACTCAACTTCGCTTGGATGCTTCGCTACTCCATGAATTCCAGTATGCATAAAACTCTGCCTACCGTTTTTCAAAAACTTGTCAAAACTTGCTCATTATTTTTGAAATTTTAGCTGAAAACGCCCATTCTGTAAGAGAAGCCCGAACATCTTTATACCAAAGGACAGAAGAAAAGGCCATGGTAGCCAAGGACGTTATGGCAAGATCGTCATCCGCTTTCTGGAGATGTGACCCTATAAAGCACGAAGAGGGGGTTACCTATGACCAGTTTAAGGAGCTACTCCAGGTTGGACCAAAAGCCTTCCTACACTTTAATAATTTTGAAAATACCTTTATGAAAGTGAAGGGTTTTAAAGAAAAAGTTTCGAAACTTCCTGTAGGGCTACATCGAAAACGAATCCAGAATGCATCCCAGTGGTTCTTGCAAACAGAGTTGTACGGATTTTACATACAACCCGGCAGTTTGTAGCTACCCGGATGAAGCCTCCTGTATAAAACATCGAGTCTGCACCGGAAATCTTGTCGATGTAATTTTATTGTTATTACGAGCTTATCTTCTAGAAATAATTGCTTATCTACCCTGAGAAAATAATGTAAACCTGAATACATTCTTTCTTAGTGCAAGTTTATGGCAGCGGACGCTACAGTTTGTCCTGCAGACGCTCCTAGAAGATTTGACTACATCGAGTACAAACGGGGGCCTACCCTTGGAAAAAGTAGGTTCAATTTTGATAAAATGAATGACAAAATGCGTGTTTAAAGATTCTATTTAAATTCGATGTTTCTAAAATTTAAAAAAGCAGCCGATAAATGCAAAAAGCCCACATTCCGTAAAGACAGCCACTGGAGGTTCCTTTACCATTGCAGCAACTGCTTTTGCCTATGCGATGACCCCCAAAGTCCAACGACAGTCCGGCATGTTAGCCTTCTTCCCGTCGTTTCTGACGTAGCGGCCGGTAAAGTTATCACGGGGGTGCGGCTTATCATGAAAGATGCTGTTTTAAACTTCCAGGCAAGTTTAATTAATTTAATTAATTAAGACGGAGCTTTTTTATTAAATTAAACACAGCATTTCATTTCCACCAGATCGAACAAGGGACCCCGGTCAAGGAAGGTGGAATATCCGAAGGTTCCACAGAATGGAAGGCAGTTCCCCGTGTGGAAAAAAAGGACGATAGTCAAGTCGCAATGTTGGAATACTTCAAAAGAGGGTTTGACCTTGATGACCTCGTCGTCCCCAAGGAACACGTCCTTACCGGAGTAAAGTTCAGGATTCTTGGAACTCATGTCAATCTTGAGATCCAGGTTCGTGAGTTTCATGGATTTTATTCAACTTTCACGACACAAATGGTTTAGGTCTTCCGTTAATATAATACACTAAGGGAAAGATGGTTTAACGCGTTCAATTTTTACATTTAGGCCACGCAAATAAATCCGAAAACGGGTAAGCTGATATCCGGTTCCAGCCACTGGATAAGCAATGACAACACCCCCGAAGCAAAGGGTAACAGCCGAGAAAAACTGGAACTGGAAGAAGCGGACGTTCCAACGCAGTCTGAATACCCATCAATCCCCGATTCCGTACACGACCAATACCTAGATTTCGGACCTAGTTCCAGGTACAAGGACGTTTCTCAGACCACAATCCCCTTCATAGATATCCAACCCGTAAGGCCCACACCCCCCGTTTGGCTCAGGGGGGTTGGCATATTCCACAAAGGTCAACCAGGCTACGGGGGCTTCATCGCTCCAAGGGTTTTTACCACAAGTATCGTCAACTTTGTCAAAGTTAGCGCATCAATCAAGTAAAATGACCTGAAGCTCGAGGTCAAGGTCATGTTCCGTAATAATTTAGTCATATGCATGCAGCATCGCAATGTAAATTTTCATGTTATTCCTTCCCGTAGGTAGCTAGACAATGATCTGCTAACCAATAATTACCCTATTTCCCAAAATAATACCCCCCGGTATAATTCCCCACTACCTTTTCACATTAAAATTAAGAATTTGCCCTATCCTGCCCATATTAATAGAATTTCCAATTTTTCCTTCGCATTAATAATTCCCCAGGGGCATTATTTCGGGAAATACGGTAAGCTACTCAAGACAATAATTTAGTCTTTAGAAACCTTCTTCCTTCACAAAAACATGCCAGCCAAAAAATAATAACTCTCCGTATAATAAATCCGACCATTTTAAAATACAAAAACCCTCATAAAAACGGCATATTCTTAAATATTTAACTAAATATTATCTGAACTGAACAAAATATTCTAGAGCTTATGATTTTTTCCGTCTATTTAACTCCTAGGAAAGTTAGCGTTTGATTAAAGACTTAGCAAGGAGTTATATTAACAAAAGCAGACGCATCCGACATTTCCACATTATTTATTTCATGTCTTTTTAAAACTTATTTTTATTACGAGAGAAATAAAACTGCTGGCAGAGTTAATTTTAGTGTACTAAATTGGATAGTACTACCTGCTGCCCTTTCTTCACTTTCTTTAGATTTACAGCATCAATTGGTATTTGTTGTAGGGTGTGATTTCATTAATTCAGAAGTGATTTCTCATGTCTTCCTGAAACCTTGTATAAAAATATGTAATAGAAAGTAAAATTAATATAATTAACTGATTAATTTAGGTAGTAAGTAGGGAGGGATACTTTGGTGGAAATAAAGTTAAAAAATTCAGTAATTTATTTCCGCTTTTTCTTATTTCCCATTCGTTTTTTCCAAGATATGCTGATTTCATGTTGAAGTAACGAAGAAAAATATATAATATACTACTGGAATTTTATTACACGCTTCAATAAAATCACCAGACCGAAAGGAATTACATTATGTAGCATTTAATTTAATTAACAAGTCCTATAATAAATACAGCTTGCAATCGAAATTCATAAAATTCTAACAGTAAATAACAGACGTGAAATCAATTGCTATTTTTAATAATAGGAAAGAAACATAAGATGGTAGAAGCTATATGTCTCTCATTTATACTGTGGGTTATATTTATTGCAAAAATGCTACGATAAACTGGTAGCAGTTAATGCTAAATGGCTTGACTAGTTTTAATATTGGTCGCTACAAATAGTATACTTTACTTTTCATTTTACAGTAACTTAAAATACCCACAGGACATTGCATTTTACAAAAGACTTTTCTTGAGTTTTACTACAACTACACACAATACTCGTTACTGTGAAGTTTAAATAATGTCAGGTTAAAAATATTCACAAATTATGCATCAATAAAGATAAACAGTGACAGGGGACTGCAGGACAAGCCCAGAACAATAAAATACAAAAGTGGTACGCGTTTAACATGTAAAATAAATAATATCTTTAACTTAAATGAGTATCTACGGTTCAAATAAAATAAATAAATGCATTTAATCGCTTTAAAAACTACTACAAATCCTACACTACAAACCCCTCTCTGTAAAATTGGGCAAAACGGGATAAACATAACTGTTCTTTTGATAACAGGATGTCATATCCATCTTTAGAATTGGAAGGGAATGCGTAATAAGAGTAAATAAAGTTAACTGTACATAATATACGTAGCTTGCGACAATAGTTAGGTACATTAATTGTGAGCTGGCAGTAAACGGGTCGTCCGTCAGTAATCAATCTCTAAATACGACCCGATCCTTACTTAGAGTATACATCAAGTGAGCTGCTGTTCAATGAATTGCAAAGCAGCAAACGCATTAGCTAGTTTGTTGCAATTCAAATCGTGATATTCAAGTAAAAGTAAGGCTATAGTATAAAAAACGCAGATATAAATGAAGTGCTAGGAAAGTGAAGGGTTGGGGAGCTGCTATAATGGAATCTTGAAACGAGAAATATGTGTTTCAAACTGTACAAGGTTATTCTTCATACAGCCTTATCATAACGCCACGGTGGAGTTGACCATTAAAAGCTGAGCAGGACGACTAAGCGGTGCTCTGGAGATGTAGGGTTGGTGCAGTGGAAATGCTACTCCTAGAGCGACATTCAAAGCTGCCGAGTCATACGCGTGACATCCAGAATACCGAAAAAGGGGCTTTTTGTCAAATCGGCATCCTCCAGACTGTGCTCCAAATGGAGCGATACACTCCTTCTTTAGACTGCACCCTATCCAAGGTTTCATTACCTGAAAACAGTTCCAGAATCACTTCCTGAACTCGATATAATCCACCACCGCAGAAAAAGTAACGATAGGACACAGAAAATACTGAAATTAAAATACCTTAGTCTGTAAATACTCGGATTTACAAATAAGAAGTTGACAAGGATCAACCATCCGATGAAAGAAAAAATTTTCTACATCCGTATGAAAAAACTGGAACATTTTAGGATGAGTTAAAGAGGAAGTCGGATGACCCGAAGGCCAACCCACGATCCCCTCACTTCCCCCTGTCTTAGCCAGATTTAAAAACCTCGAAAGGTTAACCTTAGATTGGGCTAAGAGTCTCCGATCGATGTCCAACCACAAGACGCACCCTCCATCAGCGTCAACCATCGTCTATTACAATTTTAAATTAAACAACCACAACAATTTAAAAACAAACTCCAACCTGCCCTTCAAATCCACAACAAAACAACTCAAAATACCTGTATAATAAACGGCCTATAAGCCCTAAAACTGAGATCCTTCACATGCTCGGGATAATCTTCGAAATTAAACCGTTTCACGAAGCACGAGGAAGAGTTACAAAGTTGCTTGAGACTTAGAGAAAACTCATCATCCTGTTCTACGGACGACGAAGGCTCAACATTCCAAAGAACAATAGGATTAGACCTTAAAGCCGTTTGGACGTTTAGCAAAAAATCCTCAACCTGCACAAGCTGCCCTTTACTTGCCTAAAAGGTCAAAAACAAGGTCAAACTTATAAAAAAAACCCTCCTCCAACCCCATCTTATCTTACTTAACCTTATCTTACCGAAGTTACGACAACAATGGGTAAAGTGCCGTTCGGAACAGCCAGTTCCGCCGGGTCAAGGCCCAACCTCTGAGCCTGGGTCGTATCCCTTCCATCCTCCCCATCCCTTTTGAACCCCAGCAAACTCAGATACTTATCTTCAACCTCCAAGTGCTTATCACTACTGCTCCCTTGCAAGTTTTCCTACAAAAACCAAAAGATAAGCACTTTATTAATTCAAAATCCAACTCCCACCCAAAAACAACCACCCACCTATTGACCTTTTGACCTCACCTTAAGAGACTCCAGATGCTTATGCGTTTGTGAAACGAACTGCTGAAAGGAAGGGGGTTCCTCCCGACCCACAAGGGTCACTATCACAGAGGTCAGACCCACAGTTATGACAAGGGCAAGGAAATGACGAACCTTGCACGTCATTCCCATTCCTTTCCTAGTTATTCAAACAAACCACGACCTTTGACCTTTACCTAATAAACCCCCCCCCCCTATTCCACCCCTTTTTTCAATTAAATCCTACAGAAAAGTACCCAAACACAAGACCTCGAATTTTATTCATAAACAACGAACAAAATGTCAACTTATCGAAATAATC
Organism: Hydroisotoma schaefferi; assembly: GCA_034682405.1. NCBI lineage: Eukaryota > Metazoa > Arthropoda > Collembola > Entomobryomorpha > Isotomidae > Hydroisotoma > Hydroisotoma schaefferi. The sequence continues at coordinate 3,819 of JAQFZX010003287.1, read as the reverse complement.
TACTCCTCCCCCTCCGTTCATTTTTTAATCGGATAAAAACCCCACAAAAGAAGGGATACAAATATCTTTTACGGTAATTACGTAACCCACCCTTATTTTAATTAATAAACTTGATTAAATAATTAATAATTTTGTGACAAGAAATATAAATAAAATATTTGGGATATTTATTTTTTCCCTAAATGGATATTGGGTTAGGCGGGCCGGTGGATCAATACTTCTCCTTATTTTTCTTAATCAACCCCCATTTTATTATCTTTATTATTTTTATAAAATAAAGGTCTCTATTTCCAGTTTAACGGGCATAAATACCACTGGGTCATTATTTCTAAGACTCACGTTTTTGTTTTAATGTTTAGTAATTAATTTAACATAAATCCGATAGTAAAACCCCTAAAGATAAGATCATACAATCACAACCCAACTGCGATCTTTAGCCCAATTATAAAGCCCTCAGAGATTAGATACCCAGAGATGTCTATTTGTTTTTTAAATTTTTTAAAAACGCTTCAAAAACTGAGGAACTGTACTGGCGGACTGTACAGCACTTTACTACATTTATTTATTGAAGTTTGCAGCTTTCGTATGCAATTTTAGCAATTAATCATAGCATTTCTTTACTTCCCTGTAGGATTTTTTTTATTTTGTAAAGGAAAGGAAGGATTGGTAGAGCAAGTGCATGAAATGTTAAGCTAAAATGACTCAAAATCTTGGCATAATAATATAACTTTCAAAATATTCCCATATCAGCCACATCTTCCTGTCACGATAAGGATACAATTTATTTAATAAGTTAGATAGTTTATTGTGTTCTGCACACACGGAATATAAAAATGCTCCTGAGTTTTGGAACTTTGTATGCACATCCTCAACTTTACTAGACAAAACCTCGTATTAAAAAAAGTAAAATAAGTAAATCCATGCATGAAAACAGAGATCTTTATGTTAGGAATTAGTAACCACCAAAATTCTTTTTTCAAGCCTCTAAAAATACCTTTTTAAACTTTCGAAAATGCTCAAAAATATTTTTTTTAGCTTTCTAAAATGGTACAAACAAAATGGTTGTTTGAAACCTAACTCTCATGCTCAAAACCCTTGTAGAGCTGCATGAAATCTTAACTACCCGAAATCCTGGCCCATATGCCGCGTCTTATATATGCAAACAAATATGCATTGAAGCATGCTTAACATGGGATAGATACCCCTTTCAACATGTAAAGGATAGGCGTGCGGCGTAATTAACGAGGGCGGCATATGGACTAGGATTTAGGCTATTGCATTACTTTCTTTAAGACTGTTTTTTCAAGTACAATAATCCCACAACATTCTTTTTACAGAAATAAAATAAAATATCACTGAAAACTTTAGATTTATTATCATTTTAAAACCTTGTATGCATTGCATTTGCTTCTATTAATCTAAAAAAAAACAGTTCCCATCTTCTTTAAAGCAGTTTATTCCCGTAATTAAGAAGCATTTACGCTCATTTGTGGACATTTTCAAACAAGGAAAGTTGAACTTTAGCTAATATTTCGAAAACTTTAAAAAGTCAAGCTTTATTTCTATAAAAATACCCCATTGCTGAAGCTATTATAAAAATGAAGAATGAACAAAGATTGAGTGGAGCGAAACCTAGCGAGCCGTTCTTCTACTTTTTAGCCTCCATTCCTCAATTTATTTGATCCACAACGTGTTCAAAAAAAGATCTCGGCAAGGCAATCTTTTCTTCCACTAAACCTCTCTCCGTCGATTCCGTTCTTTCGGATAAGAACTTATCTATTTCGATAACTTGAATATTCCAAATGGCTCCGGTAAGTGCTTATCATTATTACTCTTATTTTAACTACTTTCCCCCCTATTTGGCAGTGTTAAAGTGGACTGTTTTTCAAGTTAAAAATCGGGATTTTTTCTTGTATAACTACGGAATTTACTAACTGGACTTAATTTTAATTTCTTAATTTCAGCCAGCAGATAAAAAGAAAGCCCCAGGCAAGGCCCCAGCCGCCGCCCCCGCAGCTGCAAAGAAAGAGGCCAAGGCCCCAGCTGCAGCCGCCGCAGCCAAAGCTCCAGCAAAAGCTCCCGCAGCTGCTAAAGCTCCAGCAGAAAAGAAAGCTCCAGCTCCAGCTGCTCCACCCAAGGCCGAGAAGAAAGCCGCCCCAAAAGCACCAGCTGCAGCCCCTGCAGCTGCTAAAGTCGCTGAGAAGAAGCCAGCCCCTGTGGAAGTTAAACCAGCGACTGAAGCAAAAAAACCCAAAGCAGAAGAGGCTAAACCAAAAGCGGCCGCTGCAGCTGCGAAGAAAGCAGAGAAAAAACCAGCAAAGAAGCCTGCACCTGCTAAAAAGGCTACCACAACTGCCCTGAAGGGTAAAGGGTCCGCGGCCGGCAAGAAGAAGAAGGTCGCCACTAAGTTTGTTGTTGATTGTACAATGCCTGCTGAAGATGCGCTGTTTAACTGCTCCGATTTCGTAAGATATATTCATTTAAATTGCATAAAAGTTGTAAATCGTTTGTAGAGAAGAGGAGGCATGAATAATAGTAATAGTTGGTCTGGTTGAGCTGTGCTTTTGAAAGGTTGTTCCTTGACCTTGTGTATCTCATTCTAAAAAAGGGAGTGAGAAGTCGAGGTTGAGGGAGGGTCCAATCTGATCTTCCATCCCACCGCTTATCTGTGGGTGTGGCTTTGGCTTGGCTGGCTAGACACGATCTCTCACAAATGTCCGCGATATAGATTAGGGCTAACTTCCCTAATTCTGTGTGACATAAAATTGTGAGGATTGTTCTTTCAATTGTAGGAAAAATTTCTCAGAGAAAGGATAAAGATCAACGGGAAGACCAGTAACTTTGGAAGTGCTCTTAATATCGAGCGAGGGGACAAGAACAAAATTATTGTTAATGCTGTCTGTCCTTTTTCTAAAAGGTGGGTTATCTTTTTCTTTTTCTTGAGAAGTAAACAGTTCTTATGTAAAAAAAACCGGACTTTAATTGTGGCTTTTGTCGAAATTGCAGGTACTTAAAATATTTGACTAAGAAGTATCTGAAGAAGAACTTGCTCCGAGATACTCTACGAGTAATTGCCACATCTAAGGACACCTATGAGCTCAGGTACTTCCAGATCGGAGCCGAGGCCGATGAAGAAGAAGAGGCTAACGAGTAAATCTAGGAATTTTAACAAACATTTTTCTACATCGACTTGTTATGTTTTACCTCTGAAGGAAAATAAACCAGTGGTTGGAAACTGATACCGATTATCACGCGAAGTCTTCGAATTACTTTAAAAAATATTTACTCCTGTAAACTGAGATCAGATGAAGCTTTCATTTGTATTGTCTTCTTAATCATGAGCTGAACTATAACTAATTAACTTCTAATTGATTATTTTAATAAGAGGAAGCAAGTACAGCTCCAGGCTGTAGCTGTAAGTATGGAAGGACTAGTCAATTAGTAAGAAAAGCATAATGAGGCAATCATCAGACTCATTATGAAAGTGGATGAGATGACGATGGCAGTATTACAGCGTTAAGTCGGGGGCGGATGATGACGACATTGCTTGGATTTGTTGAAAGTATCTAGAAACTCTAAATAATTGAAATGAAGAGTAGAAGGAAACCGGGATTGCATCAAGCTTTCTCAAAGCTTTCTCCACTTAAATCTCGCCTCGGGAGAAAGTTCCCTTAATATATTCTACTTTACTTACTTTCTATCCGATTCACCAGGGCCGTACAGACTAAATAAGTATTTTAAGCTTAGCAGTATGTTCTATCAACATTTAGCGTTTATTCCAACACATCTCGGCCAGAAAAGCATATAGTATTGCAACAA
>JAQFZX010003286.1:0-13118 GCA_034682405.1 Hydroisotoma schaefferi | reverse complement strand
ATGTTACCCTTGGACACCAAGGAGATCCTCCCTCTCCTAAAGCCCCATGTTACCCTTGGACACCAAGGAGATCCTCCCTCTCCTAAAGCCCCATGTTACCCTTGGACACCAAGGAGATCCTCCTTCTCCTAAAACCCCATGTTACCCTTGGACACCAAGGAGATCCTCCTTCTCCTAAAACCCCATGTGACCCTTGGACACCAAAGAGATCATCCCTCTCCTAAAATCCCAAGAGATGAGCAGCCTGAGTTCCCTCACCAACCTCCCCCATACTCTCTCCTCATTTCCACCAAAACTAAGGTCAAAATCCGGACCCCTGTTCCAACCACCCACCCCCCCCTTAAAATACCCAAACATGAGTAGTAGAAATATATTCCTGACCATTTAATAGTTTTAATTTATTTCATAAAATGAGGGGATGGAGGTGGGGATGCGGACCGTATGGTTTTTATTTCATACTCAAATATTATTGGCAGTGTTTTATTGGAACGTGTCCTATATAGTTTATATAGAGAGAGAGGCTTTATGAATGACTATAGCAGAAGTTATTAATTTATTACATGGAATATGGAATGATATACAGGGAGATGTTGTGCTTGTGCTTATCTATCCAATGCCCAAGATATGCACTTCCACCTGTAATTAGTGCCAAGAGTGGGTGGGATGGATGGAGAAGATTTGGAATAAAAAGCCGACTACCCCGACCTGTTCCAACAAATATAATCCATTTAAACTTGTAAATACTTATCAGACAACAATCGTATAAATTACGAGTATTTGTTAAAATAAAAAAGGATGTGCAGACAGCTTACGATTTAGTCCATTCCAGCACCTTAGAACTGATATTGTCAAAGAACTTGTCATTGTCGTGTAGTACATCAAGGGCTCTTCTTTCTTGACCTCATCCGAAGACTCGCCCTCTTTCTTGACCTCCTCATCTGGAAAGGTCATCCGTTATAAATATAATAATTAATGTCTAATGGAGGATGTGGTAATAAGAGAGGGATAGAAGAGGTAAAGTACCACCGATTTTAAGTTCCTCCATAGTCATAGTATAGTAACCTTCAGCTCTTGATGTGATTTTTAAAAGTCTAAAGCCTCGTTGAAGGTGACCTTTGGGGGCATTTGACGCTCGATGATTCCACGTGGTTCCACGTGATGATTCCACGTCTCTCTCGATCCCCTCGATTCCCACTATTCTCTCGTCTCTGGTTTTGGTTGGGGAGGGGAGTGGTTTCCGCCCCGTCGACCTCTGCCCTCTTGCTGCTGGTGGTCAGTGTCCCGTTGTTGTTGGCGATAGTTATCCTCTCGCGATCGTCCTCCGTCTATTCCACGATTATTGTAGTTTCGTCCATTGTTATTACTCCTATTGTTACGATCGGTGTCAGAGGGTGACCTCCTTCCTCCCCCTGAAGAACGGCCCCCACGCAACAGTCCATCAAACACACCCCCTTCTCCTATAAAAATACCAAACATAAGAGCCATTAACCACATGAAGGGGAGACGATGACCCTTGGGATAATTATTCAAGGAACAGTATAGAGAAAGATAATATATGTATATATAGTTAGTTAAGGGTCAGTCCTCCATCCATCCATCCATCCACCCTCATTAGAATAGGAATAAAGACTATATGGCTGCGTAAAGTAAAGGGAAAGACTGGACTGGATAAAAGGGATCTGAATAAACTAACTTTGTTCTCCGTAGAAGAAGAAGAATGACTAGATATAATGTATGGAAATTCTAGAAGACCTCATCAACTCCCTGAACAACTCCAACATCAACTAAGACTAACTATGCCTATGTGTCCCTTTTATAAGTAATGGAAAAGTATGGAAGGAAGGATATGGAAATGGTGGTTGAGGACAAGGAAGGGGCCGATGAACTATAAGAAATGCTAATTACAAAAGAGACTCACTTGCTGCAGGATTATTGGATCCAAATCTTTGGGAGTGGTGATCTTGAGAACGCTCGTAACTCCGATTACCTCCATGTTGCTAGAGAAATAATATAATATACCGGGGCTATTAATATATACTACAGCTCTTCTAGAGTGGGATGAAAAGGAGTATAAAAGTAGGAGGTTGGGAGGAGGAGGAGGAGGAAGATAAGCGTTTGATAAGTAAGGAGGATAAGACGTACAAAATGTGATACTTCGATAATGGCCGGATCATTGGGAAGGCCGCAGGGCATGGTGGACGACTGTTTGGGAGGTTCCAGGACGTCAATCCCTTTTATGTCCGCCCCACGAAATATTATAAACTCATAAATCTCATCTTTGGGAGGGATGGGCCGGTCGGTCGGACGGTCCTCCGTCCCAAATGAACGCACTGACAAATATATATAAAACAGACGGATAAGCCACGTTTTAAACCTTATCCACCACTCCCCCTACCCTTTCAATTAAATAATTATTATACTTTTAAAGATAATAAGAAGGGTGTGGTTACCTTTAGCTAGGGAAATGGTAGCGTCCCGAAGGTCCAGGGCATAAAGGATCCCATCATAACGGATTTCCGACTTGGATATCAGACTTATCCTACTCCCAATAAATTGATTCGCATTCGAAACGGACATTGGTGACATCCTGAGGACCCTTGACCGATCTGCAATAAATAAGGACGTATTATTATTATTAGAAAAAGCAACTTGGTGGTCCTCCAATACCACGAACGAATATCCCCTTACAAATAAGAGTGACTTACCACTCTTGGATTGACCTCTTTGTTGGGGGTGGTGGAGATGAAGGTAGTTATGAGGAAGGTAGAGGTTGTGTGTGGCTGGATTGGAGGTTGATCTTCAAGTGAAGTGAAGATTGAGGAAGATGAGGAAGGTTGAAGGCTCTGAACTGAAGGTAGACAAGATTAGACTAATCCACTGATTAGAGGTAGAGTTAGGCACAGACAGTCTGGAGCCTCTCTTCTCCACTCCACCACCAACCAACTTATCCAAACAAAGTTAACGTTTTTTTTTTACATATCCGGCCCTCCGTCCTACTTTCGAACTTTTATCAAACCCAACCCAACCACCACCAGTATTAGTATAGTAGGCTATATACCTTTATTCATCTCATGGATAATCCGGTCTTGGGGTTGTTGTGGGGTGGTTTTAGGTCGGGGATTGTTGGAAAGCTCACCTAGCAAAAACGCTAAGGGTTTCTGGGCTATTTAACTATTAGATGACAAAGAACAAAAAAGATATGAAAGCGAAATAGAAACTCTAATATTAATTATAATAACCATCCAAACTTTTAGGCATCATTTTACATTAACCAAACTTTTAAACGTCTTAGAAAAATAATAATTTATAGTAAATAGTAACTTAGAGAATGTTTTTGTAGTACAAATTCTTTGTACTAACTTACCCAAGTTGTTTGTTATAAGGAATTGAAGGAAACAAAATTGTGATGGAGGTGTGTACAGGGTGAACCGGAAATACCCATGTAAACAAACCATGTTTGTTTACATGGTTGTTTCTGGGTCAGCCTGTATTTAACATTATCTTGAATTCCACCAATATCCCAGCCAATAACCCCAAAAACCCACGGGAAATGGGATTTTTTACCAAAAACCCAAGGTTTTTTCCTACCTTGCGGCTCTTTTGTACTGGAAACTATTGAGTTCAAACTATAAAGTAGACAATTAAAATTTCCTAATAAAAAAAACTGCTTTATAAAAAACTGGAAGGAATTTAGGAAGTTTTTGAATAAATTATTTTATTCGGATTGATCGAACCCATGTTTCATATTTATGTATCTAGATAGAATAGTAAATGTACTTTATTCAGAAAATTGTAATGGCTTTGATTAATCACAATCTGCCATTTAGTAGTATATATATGGTTATGGATGGAAATGTGGAAGAAGTTCGAAACGGTGGTGGCTGGCTGTCCGACTCCTGACTATCTTTATGGTGACTTGACATCCTTAAAAAATGTTACTTTGTTAGTAGTTCCAGGTTGTTTAGGATCCTGTACCTTGTTCGGGAACAAAACAGAGATAAAGTATACAGGGTTTATGCAAATATGACTGAACGCTGCTGTCCAGTTCTCATCTCTTCGGAAGCCACTACTAGTACTACTGGCTTCAAATAAGCCAGCCTTCTTCCCTTTAAAATTAGTTTATTTAGGAGTATAGATATATTAGGTATAGATTGTGTTGATATGGTTTAAGGATAGGAAGTTGGATAAAGGTTATTCCCATATGCACACAAAATACACAAATGAACAAGATCCAAGATATGCAAAAATAGTTGGAAGTAGGAAACAAAGACCCCTTTCTTATCTTGACGAAAAGGAGGAATAGATGTTATAGAGTAGTAGTAGGTAGTAGTAGTATGTAGTAGAGAGTTATGTGCATGTATATATATTGTTCCCTTTAAAGGGGAATATTAGTAGTTACTAGGGTAGCGCCATGCCCGCGCCCTCTCAAAATATGCCCGCGCCCGCCCAGGGCATGCCGGGCATGCCCTACACGCCCAAAATAGGGCATCATTTTATGCCCAGGGCAGACGCCTAGACGCCCTGATTATGCCCTGGCACGAGGGCAGATTTTTTTTTACTTTCGGTTGCTGCCCCCATAACAAATCATGAGGTATTCATTTACCTTAGAATAAAATTCTGTCCTAAGTGTTTTTAACCTTCGTGACCGACCTCTTCTATTCACTGGGAGAGTGATCATAAAAAAGACGCTTTATTTATAACGAAAACGAACAAGATTTATTGAAAGGATGACCAAATTACTAAGATTCGACCTCCAGAACTGCTAGACTACTTCGTGCCTTTCTACAAAATATTAAAAAGGTAGTACAAGGCCTACTCTTTTTAAGCATTTCCTTCCGACATATCTCCCTCAATTTCTTATCTTTGAATTCTCTCTTGATAATTGTTTTTAGGGCTGTTGGTGTCAAAGTGTGTATGCTTCCTGCGGTTCTATTAGCGCTGTATTTCTTATCGATTCCGGTCGAAGGAAGTAATTGAACTTGACCTTCGACTTCTTGACCTTTTAGACTACTTCGTGCCTTTCTACAAAATATTATTAAGGTAGTACAAGGCCTACTCTTTTTAAGCATTTCCTTCCGACATTTCTGCCTCAATTTCTTATCCTTGAATTCTCTCTTGACAAATGTTTTTTAGGGCTGTTGGTGTCAAAAGGAGTAGTAGTATTCTAACAATCCGAGATCCACTACTGTATTTAGAAAGGGGCCCCCTTGTAGCCCCCCCCCCTACCTAGCAGCGCGCGGCTGTGGGTGGTATGGTGGGCGGAAAAATAAAGAAAGTGGATATTATGCATGTGTACTTTATTTACTAAAAATAACTGCTAAATCTAATGATCCTGCTCAGCAGAAACAAAAGAGGATGGGGATTCTGGGGAAGGGAGTACCGGTATTTTATTTGGGGTTGATGATCTGGGAGGTAGATCATCTACGGACACATTCCATACTTCTACGGGTCGGAGGGGTCTTGGGGGGACTCTTGATTGGAAATATGGCACAGGTATTTCCACCCTTGGTCCTTTCCTCTTGTTCCCAGCAAAGCGTTTCCAGCCAAAATACACCACCAGTAGAATTAGGATTAATATCGAACCTGAAAATGATACTTTTTGTTACTATGCAATAGTAAAATAACATAATATGATGTATTTTACTTACAAATATCGGCTATGGATAGGGCGGATTCCTTCACAAAACAGGTTTCATTACTTTGAGGGGGAGGGTCTTTTGGACAATGTTCCGAGCCCTTGTCAAGCACATAGGCTACCACCCCCTTGACCACACCCAAAGTGTCCACACAAACCTCAGCCCCATTCTTAAAGTGTACAAAAAGACACTTTGAAATGCAGTTTGAACAATTATTACTAAATTGTAAGCAATCCATGTTTTTTTTAATAATGGGTGTTTTAAAGTGAAGGTATCTTAGCGGTACTAAAGTACCCATGATTTTTTTTGTCAAGGGTTTTTTTTAACTGGCCACAATTAAAATTCATGCATTTATAAGATGCAAAAGAAGACAAAGTGAACAGAATGCAAAGAGATTGTAATTGAAAACCTTTATTATCCGTATCTAATTACAAGATTAGACTTTAAGCTGTCGACGTGGAGTTTTCATTTCTTTAATAAGTTCTTTACTTCACACATCCATTATCTTTGCCTCAAAATGAAACTTCTATATTTCCTGGTGGGGGTGGTTGTGGTTACAACTGCAGCTCCCATTGACTATTGTGTCGTTATGAATACATGCTACAATTGTTTATTGATGGAAGATTGTACGTATCTGGTAAGGAAAGACTTTGGAACGGAATGTGTGGCGAATTGGAGATTAATTACAAAAAAACCGAGACGAACCTATTCAGAGGAAGGGGACTGCATCTGATACGAAGAATATTCAAGTAAGAGTGATTATCTGATATTGTAATTTGTACTAGACTAATCATCTTTAATTTGTATAGACCGAAAAAAAGCTTTTAGACGGGAAGAAGAGGAACGGAAATTGGCATTTGTTGCAGATATTAGAGGTTAATAATATCCATACCTCTTAATCATAACTATTTGGATAAGACTCTTACATGTAAGATTTACTTGCGGTTGCTTTAGTCACAGAAAAAATAGGCACTGTCGTTTTTACGCAAAAACCATCGCATGTGAAACATCCATCATTTGTCCCATTTATGTACAATTACCGAAGAGAATCTCACCTAAGTAAGTACCTTTATTTTCCCGAGTCTAAATTATACAATATTTCATGCTCTGCGAATCTAGACTTTTGAACTGAAATGGCTAAAAACTTAACCTCAGTGCCACATCGCATTACAACAAAAAACAGGGTACGATAACAATTAATATAGGTTCTACGGAATGTTCACCACACGAAAGCCAAGCGGACTATCTAAGACACAAGAAGTTGTGGCAAATGATATAGACAGGTTATAAATATGTGTTATCTTCGAGTTTAGAAAAACAAAAACTCCAGTGCGATACGAAAACGGTTTGCAAATCATTATTGGATACAAAGGTCAATGAAGTCAAATAATGCTTAAAATGTCCTCAAAATAAATGCGAAAAGGAGAATATGCGCTAGAATTTTTCCTGCCTGTTAATGGGTCTGTGTTGGCACCCTCAATTTCCTTAATATGGTTGATCTTCCGTCTTTTGCCTGTTTTTATGTAAAAACGATATTTATGTTTAGCCCACTCAATCGTTCTTTTGTAACGACGTTTTTTTCGTCGGTCTAAAACATATCTCTTATTATAACCCACTGGATCCGTCGGTTATAATAGTGTTGGTGGGAAATTGTGACCATAATCCTGCAACTTAGAATAAACAAAAACGATTGATCTACTGATCGTCTTGACGCCTTGTGGAGGAAAGTAATCCACTGCATATTACTGAATGGGAAATTTATTTATCTTGCTTTCCTCGAAAATAAATAAAAAACATTTAATGTTAACGAAACTGAATTATTATAGACCAATGGGAGTAAGCAATTCAAAATTACGTCACTAAAATGTAAATCACAAAGAGAATTTCGGTTTAACAAAATGAGTCAGAAAAAAGTCAAAGATCGGAGTGGATACACGACAGGGTCAGTAAGTGCAAGGAACAACTGAGAACAAGTACAGGTTGTTGGAACTATGGTACCAAAATAAACAATGTAAAAACCGTTTAGCTCAGAAATTATAATTGACTGGGCTCATATAGGAACTCGATATAGTTTTAATAATATTGAAGTGCAAAATATAAATGAAGGCTACGTACTGGTAAACTTAAGGAATTGGACGGAAGTTAAGGCTAGTACGGGCAGAAGCTTAACACACGAAGCGTTGTGCGCGTAAGCATTCTTGACATCCGTTTTAATGCCGGGGTCTCTATCAGTGACGTGAAATTTGGACAGGCATCCCTCGCAGACGTACTCTATTATGCCAGGGCTAACACTTCGTTTACAATATAATGTGAAGCAGGCAGCTTGTCCCAACTTCTCTATTATTGGAGGATTTGGGGTGTCCTTGTAGAAGAAAAGTTTCTAAAAGTAGTATTTTTGATGAAGTAATAAATAAATACAGCAAGAAATGTAATTAAAACAAATTCGTTGAATGATTCTCACGTCAGGGTTAAAACCCTCAGTTAGTCTGCCGACATCACTGGAATCTATGCATAAAGAAATTAAGGTTCTGTAACGTGGGTTCTGTTGTTGAATTTGCGTAATGGCTTTGTAATTTATTCTAAGTTTTCTATCGTTAAATGGTGATAGTCAAACCTTGTTCTTATTTTATTTTTATAACAATCGCTGACAATTGTATTAGAAAAAAAACAAATAAGAATGTATCCAAAAGCGGAAGCTTAGTGTTCGTGTGTTATAAAGCAATAAAAGGCTTTGCGTTCTTGGCCCAGTGATAGCTATCGCATCACTTAGAGTCCTTATTTTAGTATCAAGTAAACTTAATTAGTTATATATATACCGTATTTCCGATCTCGAGACGCAATGGCGAAACCACAATGGCGAAGACCTACGCCAATATGGCAAAGACACTTTGGCAGAAATGTTGTCAAAAAAAGGTCAATTTGGCAGAAACAAATGTTATTTTGGCAAAATAAAAAATTCGATTTATTATCAATTTTCCTGTCATTCCTTGTCATCAAAACTTCAAATTTACAACTCAACTTGAAATATAAATATAAATTACTGTGGTTCTGGAGTGAGATATACCATCTGATCCAGCCACTTTAACAACTTAATCTGTGAAATATTGGGCCTGAATTTTTTGACATTTTCTAGTTTACGTTCATCAAGCTCCCTATACTTCTTCCGCTGAAGCGTAGGCAGTTGACCGTTCTCAATTCTTAGGTAATCATTTTCCACCCTGCTCTGCTCTTGTTGCATACCATAGATACATCTCCACAAAGGTGGTCGAGAAATCTTCATAGTCCTCTGAAACCGGCTGTGCCACCCCTCTACGTTGTTAGTGGTTCGGGGGACATTGTGCAAAATTCTATCCTTTAAATTCCAGAATGGAATGGGAAATAAAGGGTCCTGGATTAGTGTGCCAATGTAAGTGGTCTCGAAGTATTGGGCCAAAGGTAGAAGGCAAACTGGCAATTCTTTGCAAAGGATTTGAAATTTTAATCTTACACACTCCGGGGATACAAATGCAAGAGCTGCAAAGTACTTAACACGCTTGTGGATAACTTCATCCTCAGTGTAAAGCGTCTGTAATCCAATCTCTTGTGCCTTTCTGAATATACTTTGGGATAAATGGAAAAAACAACCATTCACCTTTGATAGGGGAAAAGCCTCTTTTACAGCAGAAATAGCACCTATCTCAAAATCCAACAAAATGTATTGGGGGGTTAAATCGATCCCAAATGATGCAGCTATAAGCTTAACTTGCGCAAAAAAGTCAACATAAGTAGCGCGTTGCTTGTTTGGAAGAATTGCGTAGATGAGAGGAAATGACTGCCTTCGCTTATTTCCTTCAACGCTGAAGTTCTCCTTCATTCCGTGTATGGAATAAAGTTGCCCCTTTTTGTACAACTTAGGTCGAGAGTTAAAGGTTCCGTCCATTAACATCATTCTGCTTTCACTTAAACGCTGAAAATGAAATAAACACATAATACAGATTTTAATTGAACCTGCCATTTAAGCTTTTAAATATTTTAATACCTTTATATTGTGCTCTGTAGTAAAGATAAGCATTTTTTTATAATCATCTGATTCAAACTGCAAGAAGGAGTCGTTTCTTAAGGTCCTTGTTGAGAGGAGTGGTATCTTTATATCAACTACAATTTTTGGATCGGAAAACATATACTGGTTATGTTTTGTTCGATTAACATTTCTTCTGAATGCGGCGTTAAATGGTAGTAGTTTTTGAACATCAGGCTCCAAGTCTCTTGTTGCAATTTCTATTATATCAGTCGCTGTCATCGTTGGATTTTGGGCCGCTGTTTTTCTTGCACTTCCTCTTGCTATATCTGCATTTACTCTACGCAAAAAATTCCGTAGTCGTTTCATTATTTAATAATATTCTTATGACATTGTAATTTGTATACTTTTATGATTTATTGGCTTACTTATTCTGATCTGGTCCATGGGATTTGTGGGCCCCATTCTTATCCCAATGGTTTTTTCCTCTAGTAATATTTCCGGTTTTAGTAATTATTACGGAAGCTTGACAGATTGCTCGATCCAAGCAGTAATAATAGTCTGCTTTCTCAGTGAAATGACGACGAGAATAAGCGTAACCGTTCACAGAAACTTTATGTGTAGTGTTACTTTTAGTTCGGCTAGTATATTTCGAATAATCGGTCAACCCATCCATTTTGAAAAAAAACTGCTGGACAGTAGGCAAGAAAGATAAATGTAGCTCCACCGGTACTAAATCAGAAGGTAGGACGAAGACAGGAATAAAGAGAGAGATTAAGATTTAAGATTATACTATCATTTAACTATGCATGGATTCATTCATTTGTGTATGCATGGATTCATTCATTTGTGTATGCATGGATTCATTCATTTGTGTATGCATGGATTCATTCATTTGTGTATGCATGGATCCATTCATTTGTATATCATTTGTTCCATCCTGTTCTCTAGCATTTTAGTTTTGCCAAAGTGACTTTGGTCTTCGCCAATATGACTTTGCCAATGTGTCTTCGCCAAAGTGGATATTTTTCGCCTTTTTTCTGCCAAATTGGCTTCGCCAAAGTGACTTTGGTCTTCGCCAATGTGTCTTCGCCAATGTGTCTTTGCCAAAACGACTGCACACCGTATTTCCGGAAGTTACTCCCCCCACGAAATTGCGCCCCCCCCGGAATAACTCCTCCGTGCAAATGACCCTGTCGACACAATAACTCCCCTCCCCGGAATTACTCCCCACGTCAAAAAATTTCCTTACCCATCTACAATACACCTACTGTTCATGCTCTAGACCAATAACTCCCTCAAAATCTTTTCATATGCATAAAAATTATAATAATCTTTAAGATAATGAACTAGTAAGCTGTTCCCCATGAAACATTAGTAAAATCTTTTAAGTTTTGTGGTATTTCTAATAACCCTGACGGTTCAAAAGACAATTTCATTCATTGTTTTTAAAATGGTAATAGTTGTGAAGGGGGACTGAATCTGTGTAATAAATCCCAAAACCTTCCGGAGAGTCAAATTGTAGAAGTGTGGGAGGACGAGTATTACAGAAATGTAGACGAAACAAATGCAGATGATATTTTAGAAGACTTCGAATTGACCCAAATAGATTAGAACTTAAGTTGAGATGTAAAAACTATATTGTAATTTGAATTAATCAATAACAATGACACTAAATGCTTAGATTGTATCGGTAAAATTTGGATTTTTTACTGCGAAACTAATATTTTAGAGAAAAAACCTCAAAAATCTAAGGTTATTTTGAGTTGAAACAATAAGAACCCCCCCGGTATAACTCCCCCTCCGGAATAACTCCCCCCGTAAATGAGACCATTGAAACAATAACTACCAGGAGAGTTATTTCAGGAAATACGGTAATTCAGGGGGCATAAAAGCCTGTTTTCATAGCAAAATATGAATTAAGAACGTTTGATATTAATATATTCAATTCACACTATACAAAAAATAATAATGTATGAAGTCGTCTTATAAGCGTCTAAACAGCCTTTAAAAAAACAATCAACGGCGATACAGACAGATTTTCACTTAGATTTCATATGTTCATGAGTTAAGGAAACGCCAACTTATTGGCAAAAATGTCGTTCCATCAAAAGATCCCTTAAAACTAAATTAATGTCGACTTAATTAATATTTTATCCGTTTTCACCTAATAACAGAGAAATCGTAGAAGTGTATCGTTACAGTTAGTCAAATATATTTCTTAAAAATTTGGAAACGCTATGTTTATGTTCTCTTCAATACACCATTAACTATCCCATAACCGTAATTTAAATCTGAAAGGGACAGGATGGCTAAAGGTCGGAGACTGCAACTGTACTTAGTACCTATTCTGAGTACTATACCCACGTTATATGGCTGTTACATCAGAAAAGACTCACCTCAACGTTTTGATTCCAATACATGTTACAGGTGAACTAGCCTCGAACCTAACCTTACGTCTCCTTTGTAACGGTTTAAAAAACCCGAGATTGGACCTTAAACTTGGTCCGGTCAACCATCGGCTCTGAGAGCTAAGGTCGCAGGGTGAGTGGTCTCGGGTAGCATCGTCAGCTACGTTCTCCTTCGTTCCGACCCAATGCCACTGATTGGGGTCGGTCAATTCACAGATTTCCCCCACACGGTTGGCAACGAAGGTCTTGTACCGTTTGTTGTCCGACGTGATCCACCAAAGGACGGTCCGAGAATCGGTCCAGTAGTGGGTGGCGGAAATCGGAATTTATAATTCTGCTCGTATGGTGGTACTACGCGACTAGCTAGGACGGCTGCCTGAAGTTCCAGTCTCTGTACGGTTATGTGCTTAAGCGGAGCGACACGGGCCTTACCGAAGACAAACGCAGTGTCCACTCCCTCGGGGGTTACAATTCTTAGGTACGCGGCAGTGGCAAACGCCTGTTCACTGGCATCGCAGAACATTTGCAACTGCCGGTCGGTTGATGACGACAAATAAGGCGAAAAACAGCGAGGAATTTCTGTCTCGGGTAGGGCCTGGAGCCGCTGTATCCAGTCTTTCCATTTCTCATGTAGGTTTGCTGGGATCTCGTCATCCCACCCAATTTCACTGCGCCACACCTCCTGAAGTAGGATCTTGGCCTTTATGACAAAGTGGCTCAAGAACCCTAAGGGGTCGAAGATGGACATAACGAGCCTTAAGACATCTCGTTTTGTGGGAATAATTGACCCATTAACGATCTCCGGGTCTACCTTTTTGAAGTTTACTTTCCAGACAAATCGGTCCTTGTCTGGGTCCCAAAGTAAACCTAGCGCACGACTGAGGGGTAGCTCCGTCTCCGGTTCCAAGTTCTTGAGTCCCGTGGCTCGTAGTTCCACTGGGAAGTTTTCAAGAATGTGTCGTGAGTTACTGCCAAAGCTTACGATTTCAAAGTTTCGAGAGGCGTGGATCTGGATAACTTCCTTTATTCTCTGAACACCCTCTGCTTCAGTATCAACAGAGTCCAAATAATCGT
>JAQFZX010003285.1:0-13125 GCA_034682405.1 Hydroisotoma schaefferi | reverse complement strand
ATTTTTCTAATACGAGTGCGGATCAACCCTGTGCGATTCTCAAAAAGTCTTAGAGCACGGGGCGATCTAATCAACTAGCTGCGTATAGGGAAAAAGCTATCCACAAACATGTTCAAGTTAATATTGTTTTGTGATCTTGATGGGATACAAACAAGCTGTAATGACAAACTGGATTTTACCATTATAAGGACCAAAACTTCGGATTTTTACGAATGAAGTAAGCTTTGCCATATTACAAGTCCCTGTGTTGTGTTGAGTATCATTCTTTCTTGCAAGTCTTATGTTAAAGGTCTTCCTAGATTAAGGGCGTACTTGCTTGGAGATCTTAACTTTAAATTAAAACAATTATGACTCATTAATATGTACCACGTAAAATACACTACTCTCACGGTATCCGTAGGTTGGCTGGTCATAAGCAACCTACATTTTTAAGGAAGCATTTCCAAAATTCTTCACCTAATGAGCTAATGAGACTCAAAACGTTACCTGCTTTCTGACCTATGATAAGATGAGACATGCTACGTTGAACGCTTATGAATATGCTTTGCACTTCGCAGGAATTTTACTTCCTATACGGCTATCTATAGTGATACATTTTACCTCATGGTTGGGGTTGGACTGCGAGCGAGTGCTCACACTTTATATTTTTAATACTAAAGTTTTCTCATCGTTGCATAATGAATTGTTCTCATTCTCACTAACGATTGTAAAAAATAATGAACGCTCTTTCTTCGACTGTATCCTATCCTCATTCTTAAAATAATGTCTACAGATAATGAACCCATTCAATTATGTATCCACGTCATGCACAGAAAGAAGCTTAAAAATTTGGTTCGATTCAGATGCTTAAAACATTTTGCCACGACAGGGCTTCTTATGTAAGGTTACAGTATTTCTAGCGAGCTATGAAGCATTTTACGTTCAAGTTAGTTAGTCTGCGTTATCCTTGAAATAATTTCTTTATTAGCATCTGCAAAGATATGATCGTCGTTTCTAATACCCACTAGTAATAATAATAAAGAATACGTAGATTGTAAAAATCCTTCTAGTAAATACCTCCTGTGTTATTTGGTATTGAACGGAGCAGGAGTAGCAGTAGTAGCTGCATTGTTGTAGCTCAACTGCGAATTACTTTTTACCAAAGTACCTGCAAAATCTGTCACGCCTGTACAGCTTACTGTAGGCCATTTCAGTTCTATTGTAGTTGGCAATATATACTACCATGGATAATTGGTTCCAATAACCATCCAACTATGCTCTTTAATCCATAACCAAACTGCAATACTTTAAAATAATTTTTTAAGCGAGAGGTATAACATCCTCGTATAAAAACAACGCAAAGTCGACTTGAGAATTGTATCAACTAATATGTTAATGCTTATACGTTCATCCATTTTCCAACAAGTAAAGTTAATGCTTATGGGTTACTCAAGGGTAACAAATATTCTGTAGTTCTATTTTCCATAAGATTTCTGACTGACATGGTGGTGTAGCATTCCTCCGTACAGGAGACATTTACCAGTTTTGTTATGAACGTTGTACGTGGTAAGAAGCTTAGCCTACCTGAGTTTAGCTGGGATTATTGGTTCCCTGGATGTAGGAATTGGAAATATCTTAATCTTATCCTTTGTTATTTCTTCATGGTCCTGGTTTAAAATGCATCAATGTGTGTCTCTGGTTAAGTTAGTTAGTCAAGCTGAGAATTGTATTCATGTATTTTCTCAAATGATTTAATTTTACTCGTAGACACGTTTTGAAGATCAGGGTTAGCAGTTTACATTTTGTAGTTTAGGATTGTAAGGTAGAGTAAAGTTCAATTTATTTTTAATAATGGACTATGAACTATTATTAATAAAATATTAGAACCATAAGGACTCGAGATCATCAAGGTTTTGCCATTGTGGCAGATTGGAAGTTATACAAAAGCTTAGTCGGATTACATAGAGACGGTAGTGCAGAGTGAAGCTCAATTATCAATGTTTAACTGATGACTGGAAGTTTCGAATCGCCATTTCGTTCCGCTGACACAGTGACCTACACAAGCTTTAAATGTGAATTGTTGAGTAACTTTCGAAATAAAGTTATTACAACCTTGAAAGTTTTCATTGAAAGGAAAAATTAATTATGATCAACCATCAATCAGGGAGGATGGTACATGGGTTCAAGCTAAACTGCAACATTGACTTGCAGTTTCATTAATCACATTGTATATAGTCAGTGATAGTGTTATGTTGTTATGTAGCTGCATATTACAACTAACGCTGCCCAAGAGAGAGAGTTTGGTTGAAGCAGTAAACCTGGGCAATAAACATTTTGTCAATGGAATAAATAGCGTGTGCGAATGATTCTCTAAACGTGAAGTAGGTCTCTTCCTGAAAATGATGTTCATTATTGCTATAAATTGAAAGTACAAAGGTTTTGGGAAAATTTATTTCATGGGTCAATTGTACATTAAATTTGACGGCGAGGTCAAAGAATATAATTAGAAATATAATTAGATTTCACTTGCTTTTATTGTATGATCATTGTAGTTGAAATCTAGTGAAAAGGACTCGGCCTGATTGATTTACTTTCTCGTTGAACGTTTCTCTCGGATCTTATTCAAATGGAGATATTTAACCAAGCCATGGCTCAAGAAGCTTTTCAGAAATAATTAAGTAGATTTTTCAGAGGAATATTAAGTTGTAGGACTGATTAGCTTATAAGAATTAATCAAGATTTTTAACCACAGTCACAGTGGAACGTTGGCAAGTGTTGGGATCGTTGGGAACAACCGGTTGGGATTACGCTATTTATTTATCAGAACATTACAGGATAAAGTAACAGGTAGGAATTAACATTAGTTAGTTTTATTCAGAAGTAACTAGTTTACAACCACTCTCATTCATAGCCTACTTGATGAATGATGAGTCAAAGATCTTTCATGACCTTATATTAACTCTCCCTGCATTACCATGTATCAATCCAAGGCTAGGGTAACGGGACGGTAATTATTGACTAACTCAAATGGGACTCTGGATAACATTCTTTGCTTCGATTCCTAGCTAGAGTCCTATACTAGGACGACCCCAAGCGAACCTAAACCCCCTTGTGACGTAACGACCACTTTGTAGTGGGTAACTCATTGTAAATGGCCCTTTTAACTCCTGAAGTAATACATCCTTATTGTTTTTAAGAACTAAGCCATATT
The DNA here is from genome assembly GCA_034682405.1 of Hydroisotoma schaefferi. Lineage (NCBI taxonomy): Eukaryota > Metazoa > Arthropoda > Collembola > Entomobryomorpha > Isotomidae > Hydroisotoma > Hydroisotoma schaefferi. Next base: position 9,935 of record JAQFZX010003285.1, on the reverse strand, counting down.
TTGCATGACTCAGAAAAAATTCAAGTAGCATTAGTAAAGTGGTTGTCTTTTCCAGACGCAGTCTGTGAATTTGCCGTCGTCAATAGGTTTTTAATTTCGCCTCGCTAAACGAACTTTAAAAAAAATTCGAATAAGAATAAATCGAATAAGCAAAAAAAACTGCATGTATAATCATTTAACCAGCTTATATTAATTCAATTTTTTTCATCCAATAATTCACTGACAAATAAGAACGTTTTGATATCATATTCCAATTATTTTAGCTCAGCGAGGCTGGATAGCCGATAGCCTGAACAAGGGTCTTCATTGCTAAGGATTGAGCAAACCTGAGTCCAACAGGTTAGAACAGTGACGTAACGTTCCAAGATTTGCAAACCGAAGCTCAATGGATCCTCGTGGAAATGCAAACTCAACATATCCATGCTTTGAAAACTTTGGGATTGAATTAGAGGATAGAAAGGATGCATCTCTTCAAGAAGAAACATCCACAATATCCAAACATGACCAACTTGCCAGAGAAAGTACGCAGCAGCCTGCAAATCAACAGAGGAAACTTCCCAGGGGTATGTATTCCTTTTCTTTGTAACGGATGAGTAGAAATGTAAATACATGATTTGCGTGAATATCAGCCTTTATACACTGCAAACATCAATGATCTTGAGATCAACAAACATTAGCTTATAATCAGACGCCATTGTGTTGCGTGTTTTGTGTACGATTATGACCACAACGTATTTTGAACAACCGCATATGTTGTGAGATAGCGTCCTCGAATCGATTACAAAACATTCTCGAAACTCCAAATCACGGTTCCATTCCATAGGTGGGTGTTGACATCTTGTTATTCCTGGTACTATGTGCGTGGTCATATCAAACAGATTTTTAGTGAATCATGAATAAATTGATTGCTTTCTCCTGTTGGCATCAATTCCCAAATATTAGTTCCAAATATCTGCATTGCAGAACGAACTGAGAAGTAGGACGGAAAAATTGAGACGCTTCTATCTTCTATCTTCTCAAACAGACTACCAAGGAATCTATTCATTAGGAAGTTTTTACACTTGCTTGTATAAATGACATAAAAAATACATTGCAATTTCGCAGATTTTTAGCTGCACATATATAATTTTATGTTGACGGATAGGTTTAAAAGCTATGCAGATCTAGCAGGTTTTTGTTGTCCATGCAATAATAAGCAGAGAGTTACAGCTACTACTACCAAGGAGCCTAGATTTTTTCAATGTTTAGAAAAGTTTAGAGCTCAACAAGGAGTGTAAAAAATGCACAATCGTAGTAAAATCCTCTAATTTACACAGCACTCTTATTTTAAATGCAGATGTTAAACATTTAGCGTAGCAAATAATCAAGTCCAAGAACGGGAAGCAATATCGTTCAAGAACAATAAATAAAGCCAGAATAGCATATAAACGCTATACAGTATTCATTGAGAGCCAAAAAATCGTTTAATTAGCAAAGTCCCACTTCCAGGATATTGTTCAGCAGTAAGAACAAAAGCCCTAAAGCTTTAGGAAATTAGTTAAGCGACATGTAGGAACCTCCTTTTGGAACCTTCTACCCGTCTTTGCCAAGCATAAGTTTTACTACGCACTAGAGAGAATTATATGGAAACGGTAGCTTAATGGAATAGGGAAATATTGAAATGGCATTAATTAGTCTGTATCTAGAGCACGTAAATCTCTTTCAGCAGCTAAAGCCTCTTCATTCATTTCACTCGAACGGAACCCCGAAAGGTAGCCATCGTAAAGATTTAATTTTCCGTTAAATGTTTCCCATATGGATTAGTTATCTTATAGGTCATCAATACGAGACGTAAAGAAGTTGGTTTTGGGAATAGAAACGAGAATTCGAGTGCGACTACAGAGGAAATTGCGTATCGCATAGAAGCATTCAAACTAATGTCTCCGTGCGTCTTCACTATTATGCCAGCACAAGATTTGGAAAACCCCCAATTTTACCTCAAGTGTTAGATTCTAGGTCATGGAGTAACTGTAGCATGTAGCACTAGCAGCGGAAAAATTATCCTTAATAAGTTTTACCGAGTAAAGCTCACAAATGAGTTACCCGGGTGTCTGAAGTTTATGGATTACAAAAGTGGCAGATAGAGAAATGGGCAAACTCTTTCATTCATATACTTGTGTAAAGAGCAGGAGTATGATATAATCCTGCATAAATAGGTTCGAAATAAGCAGCCTAGTTATCGGTTACAGGTTAACCTTTAACATAAAAGTAATAATGCTATGATAATATAAATTCCATAGTACAGTACACAAGTTGCGTTGGGAGCAGGAGTGGAAACCGTTTTCTCAAATATATTCTCGAAGACTTACGTAGGCAATCCTCGGCATCGGCACACACTCCATTTTGCCTACTTTTCTTCCATCCATGCTCGAACAATATAGCTCAAGTCTTCAGAAACTGTTTAGTAACTACTAAGGATACATTTCTAACAGAAATGTGTACATATAGATTCCTCAAACGGAGTATTTTCTACTAAAAGAAGGGATAGTTTGTCTGAAATAGGTATCTATATGTTAGTGGATGCGATGCGTTGGATTGGCATAAAAGCTAGGTTGGATGCGAACAGGGAGTTCTAGCACAATCCTCGCCAAAAATCCCCGTTTGCAATTCTTCGGGCTGACTAACCGAGCCGAGGTCTGAGTATTCGTCAGTCGATAAACTGTCTGAGTCAAACCAACACGTTCTCTACTCCTTAAAACTCCAGTTGCACATTGCAGACTTCCACACATCTATAATCAACCTTATTGCCAGTTAGCCCAGCCAAAGATCGTCAAAGATCGTATTCAGGTAGTAATTTTGTAATATGAATTTTGAAACCTCGACCAAATCGGTAAGAGGTTTGTACAAAATAAAGTCAAAAACCGATCGCAGTATAGGGACCTGTTAAAGGTTAAAGTTCAAATATAGCTGACGGGTGAAAATACGCCAGTATTTATTGGGTGAAAGTTGCATACAAAATACATTTCTAAGAATACATCTCCTATTATCAATTAACTTGATTTAGAGAAAGCGTGGTACTTTCTCCAGCCAAAGGATTACCACAATCCGCATGTATTGACTTTTACTAAGTTACATACACTGTATTCGTGCTAGTTTCTGCATGTGCTATTCTCGTATTAAAAGAATTTCACTCACTGAGTCAAATCGGACTACTGGTACTATTAGTGAAAGTAAAGCTGTAGGCTCCAATATTGAACACAGTATCGATCAGTTTTCAAAATTGCTCTTCAACGATGGCCTCAGATACTCAATTAACTACGGAGGGTATTAGTAACTGTTGTTGTAGTGGTAAACTGAGACATTTCAAGTATTTTTTCGAATTTGAAGAGTCGACCCCCCTACTGTCTACTGTTGGTTGTGTTTTTGAGGGGAAACCTCTGGTACATAATCTTATCTGTTGTGAGGGTGAGGTCAGAGGGTTCCTCAACGGTGACAAAGAGGTGCCCACAGGATTCGTTTTTGATAACGGAGAAGTGGAATTCGAGGACGTTCCTTGGGCTTGGGTCTTTCGCAATCCGGCCGATTGACTAGGCCCTGGTGCAGTCTTGAACATCACGTTAATACAACGACCGCGGAAGAGAGGTCGCGAGTCTAAAGTGGAAACGCTCCTTCCATGTCAGCGTGGTCCTACAACGTTTGGTCCAGACTTTTGGAGACCTTCACCGTGCAGATAGCATCCCCCATACTGTGAAAAAACTAGACCTTGGTTTCCCCTTGTTTTACTTAAATACAAGTTATGATATCAGTTTTACCACATTCGGTTGAACTTCCATTCCTTGCTTAATCCAGATTTATTAGCTTAAAATAGACTACATACTACAGAATCTGTGCTAGACTCTAGACAGGGAAATTTATTTGACTAAATCAAGGACAAACTCCGGGATACGAGTGTAGTGAATTGTACATTATAGCGCAACATTTTATTGAACCTTTCATGCTTTGACTATCCAAGTTTATTGTTAATCAACTTAGCACTGACCTCTACATCGTTTGTTACTTGCTGGATGTTAATGCAACAAATACTAAACATTTAATTACAAGCCAAAAGGAATGAGCGAAATTCTTCCATTGAATGGATGAAATTGAGAACTAAAGACAATACACTTCTCAAAAGTATTGACATTGAGATGATTATTTAAATTAATCTATGCATACTTGTATCAACCACTGCAAAAATAAATACCCCCTTGTATTTTTCATCCATTCAATAAGACCCTTTTTAGCAAATCCATTAACTCCCCTTGCTTGCCAAAGTTAAGTGGCAATATATAGGCTGTACTTACTACTAGTATTACTTATTATAAAGTGTCAAGGGAATTTCAACTACTTCTAAGCAGAAAGGTGAAACTTTCATAGGTTTTAGTTCAGTATTCGCCTCGTTGGCTCCTATTAATTATCTGTAGTAATTATTCTGAGCGATGGCTCGAACAGCTCAGACTTCGACGGCGAATAATCTCCAAGAAAAACTTAGGAGTTGGTGCTCATTTTACATCTGCTTGTTTCACCGAAGGGACAAGAACCGCTTTGCTGAACAAGAAGTTGAACTAATCCGAGGTTTGTGGTTCATTATTAAATTCATGCCGTACACTTACTCATTTAACAAAGTTACCATCAGCCACAATCCGATACATTATGTGGTTTTTAGCGTTGTTTGATCGATAGAAATTCCAGGAAGAGGGATGATTGACGGGTTTTGTAGGTTGTTGTACTTTCATTTCGATAGAGATTTACAATATTTGTTTTTGTCATAGGTAGTTTATAAACATTGGTTCAGATTATTCTTCAAATTGAAAACCTTTGCTTTGAAGTTTGTTTATCTTGGCTAGCCTTTTGTGTCGTTTGTAGTTAGTTAATTAAAAACATTGAAAAGTTTTACAGTACAAACAAGTACTGACTACCAAGGGTAGTAAGAAAAGTAGCAAATAGCTACTTCTGATATGATGTTTGGGGTAGTTCTGCAGAGAAAGTTTCCGAAGCTAGTTAATATGAATGCATTTAATCCCATGTTAAAACGAAAAAATTCCAAATATCTAATAGAATATCTAGTACCAACGTTTCAAAAATGAATGACAGGAAATCAATTGATTTGCTAATTGTTTAACCAATAATAAATTCTCATGCATCAGATCAGAAGAGGGTTAATCACGAAATAAAGTGAAATTTGCATGGCCAAGTTAAACTGCAACGTGGAACTTGATACTTGCTTTGAACTACGGTTTGTCTGAATAAAATATTAAACAGTCATAGTCGTATGAATTGGGGTTTTCACGGAAGTTAAACACTTAAACAGTCCTATCGTTTTGTCTTGCTTGGAAATCTGCCAGTCCAATAGTATAGAAGTTGTAAGTATCATCGCTTCAACAGTCACAGTATTAGTGAGAAAGGAAATGGGAAATGGGGTGTTAAAGGAGGAATCTGTAAAACTATTTCTCAGAATGCTGAAACCCTAAGCTGGAATATTTTAGAATACAATTCCCTAAAATGCACAATATAAAATAACTTTCAAAAGTAGATCGATTCTTATTTACGGAAATGGGTTGTCTCCTGTCTGTGATTTTATTTAATCCCTTTACATAAACATCCTGTTTACAATGCTGATATCTATTGCAGAAATATTTCCTGATCGCATTTGTAGTATTTATTGTCAGCAGTATCTGTATATTTGATATCTTACAATCATAAAGATTATTTTTTCCCCCAAAAATCCTATTTTTATCTTCAATACATCCTACAAACGCTTGAAGAAGCGAGTTAGGCTGAAGCTATCGTCTTAAATTTTCCTGGTGTGGCATTTTACAAGGCATTAGCCTAATCCGGTTGAGTTCCTTTCATAATATAATTCAAGTTGTTCCTGCCCGTAGCCTTGGAATATGTAAATATCTTCCGGTGTACTGAACCTTTATTTTATAGCATCTCAGGATCTTTCAGTTTCTATTGCAGCGTGTACTAGAAAAAACCACTTTTATGATGATCGTGCTTGCCCATTTGAAAGAAAGCATCATTATTAGAGCACTAAGGGCTGGTGGTTCTGAGATATTAGAGGTTGATTATTCTGGTTTGTTGTAAACATAAAAAACGTTTATAATGGATTATATATGCTATTTCTTTCCGATCAGTAAAGAGCTATACAAAGATCCTTTAGTAGTTTTCTTTTATTTTGGAGTCTTGCATTGCGTCTGCATCATAATCATCATATCATAAGCATAAGAGAGTCATGCACATTTTCCAAACTGTTTACTGCTCCTATTTTTCAAGTGAAATTAAACCGTCCTCTTATCGTTTCCAATAATGCTATAAGCGTGCCATATTTATGTCACGCGTTTTTTATTTGCAGGTAGAAAAAATGGGATAAAAATAGTGGTGGACAAAGGATCAAAGGAATCTGGACAAGATGAGACGTCATCAGACACTTCCCAATATCCCGAGTACCTCAACTATGGCGAGGAAGATGAGATGGAGATCGAAGGATACCGGAGGTCGAGGGGGAAGACATTTCTCACTTGGCTATTCATTTTCCTGTCCCTTGGGATTCTAAGACTTATTTTTCATTGGTGGCCAAGACTTATGCTCTACGCGACGCATAATCGATGCCTCATTGCCGACGCTGAGAAAGTCCTTATCATTGTAAGTATTTTTCCCACATCGTTAATCTTTTATCATGGCATGAATAGACTGGACAGAATCGTAGTCTGTTGTATGTTTGTACGTCATGGAAAGAAGGAATATCAGGCTTTTATTGAGTCTGAAGCTGGTAAGCATTGGCATTGTGCAAATAAATGATGATACTGGATGTTTAGTTTTTTTCTCGAAGATTCACTTGTCTGTGAATGCAGAACTAGTGCACAGCTATAAATGATCTTCTGAAGGTTATTTTTTTGATCAGTTAGGGACCCTTTGTTCAGAAACCTTGATATTGAAGTTGATACATGATAATTGTGCTGCAATCATCTCTACCACAGTTTTCCAGGATACATTTTCATTTACTTTCCTGCAACAATACTTTTCTAATATCAATTCAGTATATCATACACTCCTGGTAGCTTGGGTTTAAGTAAAGTCTGTGAAAATGAAAAATTACAGTCAAATTTCTAAAAAATCGTCCTTTTTTCAAAGTTTAAAATTGAGATTAGTAACGTCTGTCAGTAAACGATATCTACATTGAGTAAACAGAGAAGCTAGAAAAGAATGAACGCACGGCACGAGTTGTTCAGGATGTAAGGAATTAATTTAATTTAGCCCTTCTTTCATGTGCAAAAATGACATTTACCTTTTGTATCTTGAGCCTGTATGCATTTTTCCAATCTTGTAATTGAAACTAAATTTTACAAACTTGCCTCAGCCTCAAACTCAAGTTTGTCCATGACGCTAATTTATTTTTGCGAAATTGTAACTTTTCAGGAGCAGTATCAGCAGAAATATAAACGCTACTATGTCAAGACTGTTTTCACCGTTTCATCCAATCTCTTCAGGTAATTTACAATTTTTTTTACTGAGTCAGCACCATTGCTGCTGATCTACGAGAATAACATAGAGACTTTTTAGACGGTAATAAACAGAATATTGAATTACTGAATCGAATAGACAAGTGGATAATACTTCATATATGAATGCTTCTTACAGTATTCTCAAATAGACTCTAACCCTTGAAGGAATTTGATACGGGATCATTTTTATCAGCTATAAAACTAAAATGAGCTTCTCGTGCTGAATTACTCAGTATTTTATTTCAAATACGTTTGTCGGAACAAATTAATACTTGCATTACAGCAGGAATATAATTAAATAAAAAATTCTTCATATGAAGAAAAAGTTACTATACATGATTTAGCAGATCTTGATATTTCAAAACTATTTTTGTAAAGACCAGCTTTTAACAAACCATGAAGTTGAATTTTGACCATGGGTTTAATAGCAAAAGGATGTTAACTGACGCTTTCTAAAGTGGCAACTTGATCCCTAGTTTTTATTACTTAAGAATATAAGAAAAGATTTTATTAGCTGTATGCTTCAATTGTAAAATTAGGATCCGATTCCACTTTAACATTAATATTTAGGAATTTTTTTCCACCTACGGCAACCTGAGTGTCTTTCCAGGTGACTGTTTTATCACTGACCTCTTTAACCTGATACCCTTTTATGAAAGCTTTGGCAGCTGCAGATAAGGTAATGTTTTAAGTTGAAACCGCATCAAATTGACGGTTCAATTTCATGATGCAAGTCTTCGCTTAAATAAAATCTTTAGAGGATAATTAACCCCTGGCAGCTTTATAGCAAGATAAAATGAATTATTCTTTTGTGTTTCAACATGCCACAACCGAGAGTAGCGTTAGAGCAATCGACTGGAAAAGTTTTTACTGCCGTGGACATAATATTTTACTGCTTAAAAGGTTTCATCTGACCAAACGGCAGAATTATCGATTGCGAGTGTTTTCTTTGAGTAGTTGAACAATTTGTTGAACTCTTCTAGACGATGCGAGAGGTTACTGAAACCAATGCCTACGTACTTGGCATCTTTTGAATCAAATCTTCAGGGAAGGAGGGATGCATTTTTCTCAGCCAAGTTCAGCAATCGCTAAGGAAGAAATTCCTTAATTACTGTTAGATTTTGTCTAGCGCTGATCAGTAGCAAAACATCTATTTTTCACGTTTCTCAGACAAACTGTAAAGAACTGCTTGGGTTGAAGTCAAAAACTAAAATTAGCTTACTTAAGCCTAAGTTTACTTTAAATTAGTAAAAGACAGGATCTCTACTTAAATACTGGCTGGGTTTATAGAATAAGCAGCTCGAATGAGCATCGAAGTGCTAGATTAATGTAAAGAACATGCAAGATTAGCAGACGCTTGATTGAAATTTTGTCTAAACCAGCGTCTCCATTCAATGGATTAAGCTAACCTTGAGTAACGAAGTAGTGTTTTCTGGTACATACAAATTAAATGAAGCGTATAGGCTTCTTCCATTAACTTCTGTTTAAAAGAGAACTTTGCACTGTCATGAAAGCCCGAAGCCTAACTGAAAACCTCCGAGTGCAGCTAGCAGAGCCCATTCCAGGGCGCTTTGGCGCAATATATTTAAAAGTTTGTATGTTAACACTTGTTTTCGACGTGGGGGCCAGCCCCACACCCCCGTATCCCTATCGTTTGTTTTTAATTCGAGGCTATTTAATGACTCGTTGGGGGTTTTTGACCCCCCCCCCCGGCCTTCAACCTTTCAATTTTTGCCAAAATAATCATGTTTTTGTAATTTTTGAACAAAAGTAGCACAAAATATTTTCGGCTATTTTATGACCCGGTGGGGGTTTTTTACCCCCACGGGTCTTTAAACTTACAATTTTTGTGATTTTGGTGGAAAAGTAGCAAAATATATTTTAGGCTATTTAATTACCCGTTGGGCTTGTTTTGAACTTAGCCTCAGATAGGATAGTCTGACCATCTGTGCAAAATTTGGAACCCGTAGCATCATTTATTCGAAAGTTATGGTGACAGACGGACACGGCAATCCCTATAGCCCTAGAATGGGCTAAAAATCGGCAGTAAACTAAATAATTAGGTCCATTAGAAACCGAAGTTTTTGGAGTATTTCCAACATGCGAAGTTTCGTACTCCAAATAAAAGACTCGAATAGATAGGATAGGGATTTGACAATTACATTCATTTCATAAAACTTTTCCTATCGATAGATAATTAAATTCAATTAAATAAAACAACAGTAAAAGTGAACAACTTTGGTTATTAAAACCTGAAACTTTATACCCTCGTAAACCATAATAGTAAACTTTTGTGCTGTCTTGTCTACCTGCGGACTATGCATCGAGAATTAATATATACCGTATTTCCCGATTTAATTTCCCTGGGGAATTATTATTTCGAAGGAAAAATTAGAAATTGTATTAACATGG
>JAQFZX010003284.1:0-13129 GCA_034682405.1 Hydroisotoma schaefferi | reverse complement strand
TAGATTTGAATCGGTCAGATAAGAAAAAATAAATGATCAATCAAGATCAAGAACAACAGCGATTATAAAGCGAGATTAGCGAGTTATTGTTTTTACAGAATCGTAGTTTTTATTAGAAATATAACAGTAAATTCCAAGTTATTTCTCATTATACTGGAACATATTTCCAATACGTTTATTGTTAAACTGTTAAATCAGAGTCAGTCAGATAGTAAAAATGCTTCCGGAAGATATGCATGGGCGCAGAGTAAAATTTATGGATGGTAATTAAAAACTTTTAATTTTATTTTCCGGAAATAGTCCATGTTTTTTAGCAAAAATGTTCGGAATTGGATTTATATTTTATGAGGTTTTAGGAACACCGGCATAATTATCTTGTGCACGATTGTTAATAACTCCAAGTTTTAGAAAGTGTCCAAACCTGGAACTGTTCTCAAAATTTTCTATATATTTTTTGTAGAAATGCCTGCAAAATTTCCAGAAATTGAAATCCCACCCCCATCATCTACCTCCTCAAAAACCAACATGGAGTACACCGGAAATAATAACAAAAGCCCGGGTACCTGCTCCGGTTTCTGCCACGATGATATCGTAATCTCGGGGATATCATGCCGGCTCCCTGAATCCGAAAATATGGCCGAATTTTCTGAGAACTTGTTCAACGGTGTGGATATGGTCACAGACGATGGTCGAAGGTGGACCCCGGGTCTCTACGGCCTTCCTACCCGGACCGGAAAGATCAAGGAGTTGGACAAATTCGACGCTACTTTTTTCGGAGTCCATGCTAAACAAGCTCATCTTATGGATCCCCAGTTGAGAATCCTTTTAGAGTTAACTTACGAAGCTATTGCGGATTCTGGAACTAATCCAACTAATATTCGGGGATCAAGGACGGGAGTTTTTATCGGAGCTTCAGCTTCCGAAAGTGACGAAGCATTTTCTGCCGATCCAGAGGCCATCAATGGATATGGTGAGTTACAAATATTCTTCAACAATTGTACGAGATAAAGCAAAGGGCCGTTTAATTTATGACTAAAATGTCCCAGGTTTGACCGGATGCTGTCGTGCCATGTTTGCAAACAGGGTATCCTACACTTTTGACCTTAAGGGTCCCAGTTTTGCAATGGACACTGCTTGCTCGTCATCTTTATTGGCTTTGGAACAGGCCATCTCAGCCATTCGATCTGGTCACTGTGACGCTGCGGTTGTGGGAGGAGTGAACCTTCTCCTTAAGCCTCAATCTTCGCTACAATTCCACCGACTTGGCATGCTTGCTCCTGATGGGAAATGCAAAGCGTTCGATATTTCAGGTAGGTAATTACTATTATTTTTACAATTCTGGGCATGCATTCGTTAAATGAAACTACATGAGATGTTTTTTACCCCGTAGGAAACGGTTACGTTCGGAGTGAAGCAGCCGTAGCGATCTTTATCCAGAAGGCCCCAGCCGCACATCGTTCTTATGCTACAGTCATCCACGCTAAGACTAACACGGATGGGTACAAAGAGCAAGGAATCACCTTCCCTGCAGGGTCAGTTCAAAGGCGACTTCTCGAAGAAGTTTATTCCGAAGCTGGGGTTGACCCTGCGACCGTAGCGTACGTCGAGGCTCACGGAACCGGTACTAAAGTTGGAGATCCCCAAGAACTGAACGCAATTGCTGATGTTTTCTGCAAGGATAGGAAACCTAATAACCCTCTTCTTATTGGATCTGTCAAAAGTAAGTCAGCTTATAAATTCGAAGGATTATATATGGATATCTTTGCTCGATCGATTTAGTCAATCCAGGGTAAATGATGAAACCATTCTTAATAGTTGTTGCAAACTGACTTTTCAGGTAATATGGGTCACTCAGAGCCTGCATCTGGTCTCTGCAGCGTCGCCAAAGTCCTCTTGGCAATGCAGAATGGACAAATCCCATCAAATCTCCATTTCTCACAGCCGAACCCCGACATTCCAGCACTTTCCGACGGACGATTTAAAGTCGTTAGTGAAAACACTCCCTGGAAAGGGGGCTACGTCGGTATAAACTCCTTCGGATTTGGAGGAGCCAACGTCCATGTGGTTTTGAAGACAAACCCTAAACCAAAGAACGCTCTGACCCAAGGTCAAACCTCAATAACCACACCAATTGTCATCCCCTTCTCTGGTCGTACTAAGGAGGCCGTTGAAGATACATTGAGAGGACTCGCCGAAGATTCCGACAACCTGGGTGACCGAGAGCTTATCGGGCTCTTCCATAAAATTACTCAGGACGACACTTCGGGTCACCATTTCCGAGGCTACACTGTGATAAGCGAGGACAAATACGAGTTGGCCTGTGAACCCATAACCTTCACTCCTGGAGAGAAGCCTCCAGTCTGGTTTATCTTCTCTGGAATGGGAAGTCAGTGGAGCGGAATGGGTCGGGATCTCATGAAGCTTGAAGTTTTTGAAAAATCTATCAAGAAATCCGCAGACCTTTTGAAGAAAGAGGGACTTGATCTTATTGATATTCTCGTGAACGGAGATGACGAAACGTTTGAAAATGTTTTGAAATCATTCGTCTCCATTGCTGCCATTCAGGTGGCTCTTGTCGACCTTCTCCACTCTGTAGGAGTCTTCCCCGATGGAATAATTGGTAGGTTGATGCTATTCTTCCAGAAATGTACATTTATACCTCTCTAATTTGGCATTGTTACTTACAAAAACATTTACGAAAATGTTTCAGGTCACTCTGTCGGAGAGCTCGGTTGTGCATACGCAGACGGATGCTTCACCGCGGAGCAAACCGTATTGGCAGCGTTCGCCCGTGGTAAAGCCATACTCGAATCAAAACTCGCTCCAGGTGCCATGGCCGCGGTGGGTCTTACTTGGGCCGATGCTCAACGTCGCTGTCCTAAGGATATTTTCCCCGCTTGCCATAACGCCAAGGACTCCGTGACTATCTCCGGCCCGGTGGATTCCATCCGGAAGTTCGTAGAACAACTCAAAGCAGAAAACATCTTCGCCAAAGAGGTCAAATCCTCAGGTCAAGCCTTCCACTCCAAGTATATTGCCGAAGCTGGGTCAAAACTCAAGTCAGCTTTGGACAAACTTGTCCCAGCTCCCAAGAACCGATCCTCAAAATGGATTAGCTCTTCCATCCCTGAAGCAGAATGGGACACAGAAATAGCCAAGATCTCATCTTCCGAATACCACGTCCACAATCTCCTTTCACCTGTCCTGTTCCAAGAAGCGATTGCTCACGTTCCGGAAAATGCTCTCGTTATTGAAATCGCTCCTCATGCCCTTCTTCAAGCGATACTTAAGCGATCCCTTAATTCAAAATGTGTCAACGTCGGTCTTATGTCACGCTCCTCTCCAAACAACGCTTCCTTCTTCCTAGGAGCGTTGGGAAAGATCTACATCGCTGGAATCAACGCTCGAGTGGCGAATCTTTATCCTACCATTGAGTTCCCTGTCGCCCTCGGCACCCCAATGATTTCCCCCATGATTAAATGGGACCATAGCATTAGCTGGGAGGTGGCTAAGTTTGGACAAGGATCAAATCGATCTGGAGAAAGCATTGTTGAAGTTAATTTGGCCAATGAGGCTGATGAGTATTTGACAGGTTGGGTTTACCATTATTTATCCCTTTTACTCGAAATTGTTCAGAGTTTATAATCATTAATTCATTTCCATTCATTCTATTTCATTCCAGGTCATACGATCGACGGCAGGATCCTATTCCCAGCCACAGGCTACTTATCCCTTGTCTGGAAGACGTTTGCCAAACTCCGTGGAACAACCTTTGACCAATTACCAGTAATATTTGAAAACGTTAGCTTCCTCCGAGCGACGATACTACAGAAGGAAGGATCTGTAAAGTTCCTCATAAACATTCTCGAAGGTAATGGAGAGTTTGAAGTTTATGAAGGAGGCTCCGTAGCCGTTTCCGGGTATATTAGAACCCCAGAGGAAGATATTAGTGGAGAAATGTTGAAGTTGAAACCTCTCGAGATTAAGGGCAAACAGGATAAATTCATCTCCTTGGATGGATCTGATACCTACAAAGAGCTGAGGCTTAGGGGATACGACTACTATGGAATGTTCAGGGGAATCAAAAGCTGTGACAATTTAGGTGAGAATTCAATTTATAAGATAAAAAGATCCAGAATGCAACTGACTTGTACTTAACATAACTTTATATAAAATAGGAAACTGGGGAAAACTTGCATGGGAAGAGAATTGGGTAAGCTATTTGGACACCATGCTTCAATTCTCCATCCTTAGCCAACCTAATCGAGGGCTTTACTTGCCAACTCGATTGCAAAAAGCAATAATCGACCCACAAGGCCTTAAAAATTTCGTTATAAATAATCCATCCGTCTTGACCGAAGGTGAGAATAGTCAAATATGATGCAAACTCTTACTAAATTAACTTCTGTATAAGTATGGCTAAAAAACCTAATCCACGTCACTGCTTTTTAGGGATGAACGTCTACAAGTATAAAAACCTCAACGTAGTAAAATGCCACGGAGTAGAACTCCGCGGATTAAAGGCCAGTCTAGCTCCAAGAAGGGTACAGACCCAGTCATCTCCTCAACTAGAGGAGTACAGTTTCACTCCCTATTTTGATAGCGACCTGAAGCCGTCCCCCAACTCATTGCCCACAGCCTCCAAAGCTCTCCGCGTATGTATTGATCTTGTCATTGAAAACACCCCAGCCCTCAAGCTTAAGGTTGTTGAGATCGTCCAAAAAGCAGAGGAATCGATGGCTTCGGCAGTACACGCAATCGCCATGTCTCAGCCAATGTACCAAGATGATGTGACCATCATGACACTCAAGTCAGAGGCCCTTAAATTGGAAGATCTTGCAAAGTCCACAGGTATCAAGCTTGTCCATAAGGGCTCTGTTGAGAAACTTATTCCCGGAGAAGGAAACCATCTCGTGGTAATTGATGATGAGAGTCTGATGGAAGTTGCTGGTGGAGCCTTGAAGGGCACTGGGTTCATCCTTTTGCAAACACCCAAGGGCAAAACACCCAGGCAAATTGACCTTAAGGAATTCAACCTGGTGGCCAGCAAGGTTTCTGAAGATAAGGACCTTTACTTGTTGAGAAAGGTGAGATTTACATAGGTGTACCGTCCACTAATTAGTACAATATTGTAAATTACACCATAACTAATTTGTTTATTTTATAACAGAAAGCTGAAACTGAAGCATCGGTTCCCCTTGTAATTCAAATCTCTAACGAGAAATTCGACTGGCTTGAGGATGTAAAACAAGCAATGGATGCAGCTTCCAAGGACTCAGCTCACCCGACAATCTATCTTACGGCTTCGACCGCAACTTCCGGCATCCTCGGACTGGTCAACTGTCTTAAACAAGAACCTGGTGGTGACAAGATCCGCTCAGTCTTCACTTTGAATACCCCCACACCAGATTTCACAAAGCCTAGCCCCCTTCTGGTAAAAATCCTTGGGAATGACATGCTTCAAAATGTAATTCAAGCCGGAGTCGTAGGTTCTTACCGACACTCTCCCCTAAAAGACGAAACATCCTCAAAGACCCCAACAGTTGAGGTTGAGCATGCCTACATCAACACCCTTATGCGCGGTGACCTCTCGTCTCTTCGGTGGATTGAAGCTCCCTTAAAATACTACAAGCCATCGGATGCCTCCAATTCCAATACTAACGTGGAGCTCTGCACCGTTAACTACGCTCCATTGAACTTCCGAGATATTATGCTCGCAACAGGGAAACTCCCACCTGATGCTTTGCCCGGTGATCTCGCTATGCAAGACTGTGTCCTTGGACTGGAATTCGCTGGAAAGAACTCCAAGGGTCAAAGGGTAATGGGACTCATTGCTGCTAAGGGTCTAGCTACGACTGTTCTGGCTGATCCAACCTTCATGTGGGAAGTTCCCAAGAGCTGGAGTCTGGAGGAAGCTTCTACTGTTCCGGTTGTTTATGCTACAGCTTACTATGCCTTGATCGGTGAGTTATACCTTCAATTTTTAAAGGTAGCATTACTTTTTTAAATCTGGGTTTTAACAAGGAATGTTTCGATAGTTAGAGGTAAAATGCAGCCTGGAGAGTCTGTGTTGATCCACTCTGGATCCGGTGGAGTTGGCCAAGCCGCTATCTCCATCGCCCTTAACATGAACTGCCGAGTTTTCACCACCGTTGGCTCCGCCGAGAAGAAACAACTTCTTCAGAAGCAATTCCCACAGCTAAAAGAGGAGGCTTTTGCCAACTCTCGAGATTCCAGCTTTGAACAGCATATTCTGGAACATACTGGAGGTCACGGAGTCAACCTTGTCCTTAATTCCTTGGCTGAGGAGAAACTCCAAGCTTCAGTAAGATGTCTAAGCGTCCATGGAAGGTTCCTTGAGATTGGAAAGTTCGACCTTTCCAATAACAGTCCTCTGGGCATGAGTGTATTCCTTAAGAATGTGACCTTCCACGGAATCCTCCTTGACTCCCTGTTTGACCAAGATTCAGTCGATAAGCGGGAGGTCGTCAGGTTGGTCGCTGAAGGGATGAAAAACGGCGCTGTGAAACCTTTGCCTTATTCCGTCTTTACTGAAAGTCAGATCGAAGAAGCGTTTAGGTTTGTTTGCCATTTTATAAAACCTTACCCATATGGAACTGCTTGAAACATTTTAATTCATTTCTCCCTTTCAAACCATATTAGGTTTATGGCCACAGGAAAGCATGTTGGAAAGGTTCTACTTAAAATCCGCGATGAGGACAACAACAAGCAAATGCTGGTCAAGGCTATTCCAAGAACGTACTTCGACCCTACGAAAACCTTCATAATTATCGGTGGACTTGGAGGTTTCGGCCTCGAACTCGCTGGATGGCTTATCGAACGAGGAGCCACAAAACTTGTACTCGTCTCCAGATCAGGAATCACCACCGGATATCAGGATCTCTGTGTAAGGAGATGGCGTGCTGCAGGAGTAATTGTGGAGACTCCTAAGGCCGATGTCACCGTCGAGGACGGAGTCAAGGCTCTTTTGAAGTCCATCTCTACTTTGGGACCTGTTGGAGGGATCTTCAACCTCGCTATGGTACTTAAGGACGGTTTCATTGAAAACCAAACCGTAGAGAACTTTGTTGCCGTAACCAAACCCAAGATCGACTCAACCACTTACCTAGACAAAGTCTCTCGGACCCTTTGCCCTTCTTTGGACTACTTTGTAATCTTCTCAAGTGTCTCCTGCGGTCGAGGTAATGCCGGCCAGTCAAACTACGGCCTGGCGAACTCCGCTATGGAGAGAATTTGTGAGATAAGACAAAAAGACGGCCTTCCAGCACTTGCAATTCAATGGGGAGCTATAGGCGACGTTGGCGTGGTTCAAGATCAGATGGGAGGAAATGAAACTGTTGTTGGTGGAACACTTCCCCAAAGGATCCTCTCATGCCTTGCAGCCCTAGACACGTTTCTGCTACAAGATAAGCCAACAGTAGCATCCATGGTTTTGGCCGATAAGGGCAAGAAAGAGGGAACTGGAAAGAAGACCAGTTTAGTCAATGCGGTTGCTCATATTCTAGGTAAGACATAGTTCCTTATGATATTTCTTAAATAATTTAAACATTTCGAATAACTATATAGAATAAACTGTTTTTCCAGGTATGAAGGACGTTTCAAATATAAACGTAACAGCCAACCTAGCCGAGCTCGGTATGGACTCCTTAATGGGAGTAGAGGTGAAACAAACCCTTGAGCGAGATCACGATCTCGTATTCTCCATGCAAGAAATCCGACAACTCAGTCTTGGAAAGCTTAAGGAAATTGACGAGGGAGACCAAGCTATTGGGGAAAAGGGAATGGGCTCTCGATGCTCTTCAATCAAGTCTATTGACGATTCCGTGGAATTGGCCGAACTTATGGATGATTCCGAGCAAATCCAAATGTACCTGAAGGAACTTGTTCCAAAACAATGCGTCGTAAGACTAAACGAGGAAGACAGCAAGAAACCATACATCTTCATTGTCCACCCCATCGAGGGAGTTACCTTCGCCCTTGAAACCCTTGCAAAGAAGGTCAAGCCTTATAACATCTGCGGCCTACAATGCGTACCTGAAGCTGACTTGGAAAGTATCTCATCACTGGCTCAATTTTACATTAGGGAAATGAAGAAAGTACAGCCAAAGGGACCGTATAATGTCGCCGGGTACTCTTTCGGATGCACCGTGGCCCTTGAAATGGCCCTTCAGTTGGAGAAAGAGGATAAGTCCGGAGTAAAGAACTTGATATTCCTTGACGGATCTCATAAATATGTCTCCGCCCAAACGGACAAGTACAAAAGTAACAAAAACATCACAGAAATTGGGGCAGAGAACGAGGCCGACGGCATGTGTACCTTCCTTATGCAATTCATCTCATTCGAATATCTCAGAGTAAGGATTAAAAATAAGAATTTCTAAGATCAGTTAATTTTTTCAAATTCTCATACAATCTTTCCCTTGTACATTGCAGGTTCGAGACGAACTAATGGGTATGCCATCACTGGAGGCGAGAGTAGCAAGAACTGCAGAATTAGCTCATATCGCTTTAAAGAGTATTCCAGTTAGAGAACTAGAAATGGCCATTGGGTCCTTCTATAGGAAACTTCTCATCGCAGATTCCTACATGCCTAAATCTAAGTTTAACGGACGAGCAATTCTAATTAAGGCCAGTAAGAATAAGTTCTCGGAAACACTTGGAGAGGATTATAGTCTATCTCAGGTAACAATCGTCAAGAAATTCTTAACAAATTATGTTTGATATTTTATGCTCTTTTTTGGAATAATCTCTTGTTGCTTGTGTAAAAATAGTACTTTTCCTATTTCCAGGTTTGCAGGAAACCCGTAGAAATCCACGGGGTTGAAGGAACTCACAGATCCTTTATCCAAGAACCTTCAGTAAATGCCGTTGCCAAACATATCACCAAGCTATAAAAAAATCCACTTTAATCCAGAATAAAATACCAAAAGAAACCAAATATTTTTTAAATCCGTCAATTTATGCTACAAGTTTTAAGTAAACTTTTACCAAAGAGTTCCTACCTTTTGTTAAACTACTAAGTAAACCAAGATGATACTAAAAGACGGTGATAAGTCGTATGAAACCAAAAGAATATTCTAAACGAACTAAGACACTCTTTAAATGCTATGTCGTCGGTTGATATGAATACGTTTAACTCTAGTTATTAAGTTAGATTAAGTACTACTCATGTTGCTGCTGCTGCTTTGAAATATTAATAAACTGCTGAAAATGAATTAAGTGTACATTTTATTTGTCCATTTACTCATTATTATTAGAAAAAACTAAGGATCCATAAGATAAATATATTTTCCCGAGTACAAAAGGAATTTACAATATTCAGATACACATCACCCAAAAACTCGAAATCTGGTCCTTTGAACTCTAACATGACCTCTTGGCCTCCCATATCCCCCATAACCGCCCCCATAACCTCCACCATAACCACCCCCATATCCACCGCCCCCAAATCCACGACCTCCATAAAATTGGGCATCCGTCACAGTGACTACAGCAGTTAGGACGATAAGAGCCAACATACACATGCCAATCTAAAACAGCAGATCATGCATTAGATTTTTAGCCAAAGTTAAAACACATTTTGAAAAGTTTCTATTTCCACTCAGTACTTTAAAAAATTGATCAGAAAATCCTGTCTTGAAACTAATAAAAAAAGGGATTATGATTATGCTACCTAATTATTCCCAGCACTTACCATTATGTTCTTCATGATAAAAAACTGCTCTTGGCGTTGCCGAATAATGTATGCTTTAACCAAAAAGACGACTCTGTACTATTCGATCCTATAGATTAGATTGATTAACAAAGACTGCTTTCATTCCAGAGAAATACAAGGCTTTTATTTATTCAGTTTAATCAGTTGTTGTTTAGATGAGTCTGCATTAAAAATGTAAATGGTCATCAACTATCAACATCAATTGTTTTCCAGAGAATCCGTTTTTTTGTCCCCACTTCTGGCACAGGCAATGAGTACAAACAAAGTCATGGATGGTTAAGGTACCTGCAAAACTTGGATTGCCGTCTACGGAGATACTAAATAATCTATTTTTAGCATACCATAGCTTCTCTGAACTACGCTGACCTAAAGTAAATCGCAGAAAAGGGAGGTCCATTATATTAGGTATATGCTTCTTGATGAGTTCTTGACAAGAACAATACGGTTTTTTGCCATTCTCATCACATGCTACTGAGAACTGCGTCATTCTCGTTTCGTTCTTGGTATAATTGTTGTAATATCATAACAAACTATCTTGATAATATGAGACAATTTTGGTTTCATCAATCATAGCAAATACCATTTAAGCATTTAAACACTCACTGGTTTAGTTCTAGTTCCTGACGAACTTAACAAAAATAAACCCCTTCCTTACTTTACTGTATTCACTTTTTTAACTGAGTTAAAATTAAAATGTAAGATTACAAAGTGTGCATCTAGAATCACAAAAAGTCAGCCAAGAATTTGAAAGATGGAATAAAAAAGTTTTAAGCAGCGATCTGCTTTATGTAGACCATACAACTAAAAGGCCCAGCACTGTTGACTGTGCATAGCATAGTACGTACGGATATTTCAATGTCTTTGGCAATCAGCGTTCAAAGTCTTATGTGAGTTGCTTGCTAATCTGAAATCTAATTATTGATTGAGAATACGCAAAAGAAATACTTAAATCCTCATTAATAATGCTTAAAGTTGCTGGACGGATGATGAGGAGATTTAGTCAAGCAATGCATGCAATTCTTAGAAATGCTATCAAGATTTAGCTTAGATTAACAATGAGCTAAGACAATGGACAAAAATCAATGGCAAGCTTCTCATGTCATAGCATCAGGGCACTCCTTTTCCTTTTGTATATTATTCGTACACCTTGCTTGTGCTTTATAACAATTGTGTTGGTTAAACTTGGACTTAAAATCCATACTTCTTTACACCAAAGACCTCCTCAATACCTCTTACAGAATTCCATGCAATAACTGAAAGTACTTCGTACAAAAATTGGCTAAAAACGCTTAAGAAGTGTGAAACATAATCTCAACATCTTTTTGATTAAAGTTTGAGTAATATGAGTTATGCAAAATAGCTGAAATTCCTTCTCCATTAAATCAACATCAAAATTCAATGAACTTCAATAAAAAGACTGGTAGCCCAAGAAATGAGAAATGACTATATTCTATGAATAATGAATGATTGTACTTAAAATCATTGTCTATTCAGCTCCTTCTTATGTTTACCTTTGCTTGGCGACTTCCGGGAAATATTTCTAATTCTGATGATGTCAAGTAGTAGTAAAATACTCCAACATATTTAGTTTAGTAGGGTACAAGTGGTTGGTTAAACCAGAAAATTATTTATCAAACCTAATATATATTATTATTTCATTAATTTCTGTGAAATGGTCCTAAAATGTTAGCCTTTTGTTAATCTACACAAATACAATCTATACGTAAAGCATGCAATCATACAGTCTCTTGATAAAGTCCAGAATGAAGCTATATCTTTATTTGTTAATACTACCTCTAGTAATTAAAACCATTCAAGCCGATCCAGGTGAAGTGATAGAGTTCGACAGTGAACTATCCAGCCTTGAAAGGTCCTCTTCAGTAGAAGAGCTAGAGATAACCGTGGTCAGCAAATCTATAAATTATTTAATCCGTAAGGATTTTGACAACTTTCCCTACCTCGTGTCAGAGGACACGCGAAATGACCTTTTTAAGTATGTCTACCCTCTTGAGTCAAGAGGGATGGATTTTGGCAGCCAAGAGGTCGATCAAAAACCCAACAAGGCAATAGAGATCATTTTAAAGCTTAAGGACCTCGTCCTCAGTGGTCAACTCCTGGTATTCCCATTGGGACAACATGGCTTTGGATATCCTACTAATCATTCTTACTGCGTTTTACGAAAGAGTACAACCACCGAGGATGGTTACTACTTGAACCTTGCATACGTCAGGTATTATTCACTGAACATTTTAAGTATATTTCCTGCGGGACATGAGATTATTAGTGAAGAAATTAGCCTTCTTCTGATAAGTTTTGTATGCTTTTGACTAAATTTGTTGGTCACTACAAACGAGTTTTATTTTTAATAGGTAATACAACATGTAGTTTCCGTAAACCAAAATTGTTTAAAAATCCTCGCAAAGATTGAAAATTGAGGGTCTTTACGCTTGAAATGTTAAAAAAGGCACCTTATGTTCGGATTATTAAAGGATAACGTCAAGCTTAAGTGATGTCGTTTCTCCAAGTGTACGGCCTCTAGTTCAAAACCCTACCCTTGATCTAGCCTTTTTGTGAACTAAAATAGGTTTCTTGCAGTGAATTTCGGGAAAGACCTTATTAACTAGTCCTAAATGAAAGCCAGGCCTAGGTGAAACCAATTTTACTAACATTTAACTGCTATTTTTAACGTTAGGAAGCAAAATAAGGAATACATCGTAGAGTGGAGCATGCTTGATCCTCACCTTATTGACCGTAACCGATTAAACTTGGAACTATGCCAGAGTGGAGAGTGTAATCTTCCTCAGTGGCTTTTCGGTACCTGTCCAATATTCAAAAGTCAATGTGACCTCCCCCTAACCGGTGGATATGGCAAGGGAGATGTACTTCTTAGAGGAATGTGGCAATCCAATCTGGGAACTAATGAATCAGGTAGAGGCGAAAATATTAGAATATCTCAACAGCTTTGGAAAATATTAAACCTGTTGAAAACTGTTTTGTAGCTCTGGCCATTAATACGTTAAATAAGACAACTGTCGCACCTCTCGACTCTAATATGTCAAAGGAAAAAAATACTGCCCGTCTAGACACTAATAAATCCAATAAAAAACATCGGCAACATCACGACTCTGCATCAAATGAGAAGCATCCTGGAGGTCACCACTCTGCATCAAATGAGAAACATCCTGCAGGTCACGACTCTGCATTAAATGAGAAGCATCCTGCAGGTCACCACTCTGCATCAAATGAGAAGCATCCTGCAGGTCACGACTCTGCATCAAATGAGAAGCATCCTGGAGGTCACCACTCTGCATCAAATGAGAAGCATCCTGCAGGTCACGACTCTGCATCAAATGAGAAGCATGCTGCAGGTCACCACTCTGCATCAAATGAGAA
>JAQFZX010003283.1:0-13133 GCA_034682405.1 Hydroisotoma schaefferi | reverse complement strand
TTTGGTATGCAATGCACACGATTGACTGGGGTCTATGGATGGACGGAGACTGAGGAAAAATTATAATGGCGAAGGAAAGTAAAATTTTAATGAAAATTTAGAGCAGATTCAATTCAAATTGACGTTTAACGGTGAGCATTAAAATGCATGATTATTTCAGTCCTTTTATAATTTGGATGATGAAATTGAATTGAAATTAAAATATTTGCGCAGGGAATTCTTGGGAATATCTTAGTCCAGCTCAAGCTATACTGGAGCAAAGCAAGGTTGGTAAAGTATATAAGGCGAGATGTGTAAAAGTAGTAGGTCCTCAGCCTATGCTAGTAAGCCTTCTAGGAAAGCAATAAAAATGAAACTTAGTTAAGCATACAAAATTGATACATCGCTAGAGTCTCGCCGTCTCAGTAATAAAAACCAAATCAGTATAAAAACAGTCAGAGTAATTTTTGAATTACACAATATGGACACACAGGGTTTACAGGATTACCCAACCTAGTAATATATACGTTAGGGGATCTTATATAGCTAGATTTTCATTGCTTTAGAGCTCCAAGGTTGTAAAATAAAATTTCCGATCCAAACCAAGCTAGACGGGGAATGATTTGTTTTTTTTTTAAAAGGCCATACCCTAAAAGAACGGATGGTATTTTTATATACCATCTACAACCTACAGCGTAGTTAGTTCACTACATGAACGCACCGTAACTTTGCATTTAGAATTCTCCCGAAAAGCACTGTACTACTGTGCATCGTAAATCCAACTTATATAAGCTAGTGCACTTTCCCACTGCCCTTTTTCTCTTACTTTTTGCCGAAAAAAGTCGAAAAAATAAGAAAAAGTTCCACCCCAATCTGCTTCCTCCAATGCAGGACGAAATAAGAATAAAAATAAAACCCAAATGATCTACCAAGCTGTAAAATCCTGAGTTTGTTACAGAAATTGAAAATTCCTTATGCAGGGCGGCTAGAAATTATGTACTGTTTGTTACTAAACTGTAAGCAAAACATGATCCACCATTTGGAGCCACCCTGTAATTCCTCAAAACAAACTTCCAGAAGCTTCACGTAACAGTACCAATAGAAATTTTAATTTTGGCTTTTTCTCTGGATTAAAACGAGTAAGTAATAACAAAAAAATATATAGAAGTTTTACAAATAAGTAGAAGCAGGAGAGAGCGAGACCAAAAGTAATTAGGAAAGTTGGACTTAATCTAAATAAATTTACTCAGGCTGACTTAAGTAAAAATCATGGGATTTATTTTCTTTCACAAATTAACTAAGAGAACAGCAATACTAGTATATCATATGCATGCAGTAAAGTTGTGTTTACTATTATTATCAACAGCTATTATAGTAAAGAGGATAAATCTAGATAATGAAGATAATCTACTCGAAGAGTAAGGAAAATGTCAGCAGCAAATGGTAAAAGGTTATATATTAAGAGCACACGATACCAGATACAAGTGAAATGGAGACGACTCTTTTAATATGTCTCCAATTGCAAACTAAAATTGCAGTTGAAACTCAATACTCTTGCTCAAGGCACGGCAATCCGCTACGTTGTAAAGTTGTAATGTATTCTCATCTCATTCTCATATTCTATGTTAATACCACACTGGTCGTCTCGATATAAATTGCAATTTGGAGATTTTTTTTGTTTCAAAATGGGATCAGCAAACAAGCAATATTCCAAAACTTTTTGTACCTTATTGCAATACTTAGATTGTGTTTCTTTGCTAATGTATTTAGATTGCAATTCTCATTCATTCGGTCACTTGAGCCGGCTCAAGATCCGTTTAGCAAGTTTCACTTTCACAACTCGTGTAGGCGAAGTGGACATAACTCGATGGAGGTTATGACTTTAGTTCTACGTTATACTCTGTAATGGAAAGAAATACACAACAAACACAACAAGCCCTTGTTTTGAAAAATGAGCTCTTGTACTCAGGCGATGGTCTAAATATTTTGAATATTTTCACACAAAGTTTGCTTTTAAATGTCAGGTTCTAATAGAACATCCCATAATTTACATCTACACTCTACTATAAATATCTACCTTCATTTTAACCTATCAACTATCTATGAATCCTGCTTATAGAGTAGTTTTAAAAAAAACTAAAACGCTGGGTTTCAGCTTAAAAGATATATTTAAAAAAGTGCCTATGCCTGTGTATTGGCTAAGGTTCTATCCGTCCATATTAGATTTGAGTTCGAGTAATTTTAAAACTATAGAAGATTATTTTAAGTAAAGGTTTTGCATAAAAAAGGAACACACAGATAGATACTTGAATGGGGAAGCGGAAGGGATGGTTACGTTACGTTACGTTGTTGGTTGGTTCATTTGAATTTTAAACCATGCTAAATTGCTGTAGACACATTAAATACTACAACCTGGCGTTTTTGGTCAAGCCTCATTGCATAGTTAAAACTAGGGGCGTTTGCTGTTATCTTTCCCTTTTGAAATACCAATTCATTTTAATTTTTACACAGAAATTATTAACCATAAGCACAACCTATCAATTATTTATTCGTTTTAAAATTAAAAACGGCTTCTACATTTCCAATCCATCTCAGCCTGCATAGTCTGTCTGGTTTGAATTACTTAATTAATATGTTTCAATGACCTCGAAACGGCTAAATGAATATTGACCTTTACAAACCCCAGCTCATCCAAAAAAGCTCCATACATAGAGAAGATCAGTCTAAGGGCATTCATTAAACGGAACTGTGTTTGACATTTGATAAAGGAAGTGAAAGAAACCGATGATGACCTCTGGAAGAGCATCTGGATTATTTTATAATACAAATAAAAACTGAATCCTGTTCAATCAACCGCATACCTACCCCCTCTTGCCTACTATCTTTATCTTTACAGAGATTAATTCTTTTTGATGACGACGCCCCTGAAAATAGCCTTGATTTCTTCTTGTAAGCTTCAGTTTTTCAGTCAGTAGTGTTGAATATTGAACAGCCAGAGAGCCAGCCTCCCTCCCACGAAAACACATTGGCCAGGTTTAAAAAACTTTACGGAGAGGGAGTTTTTTTAGCCACAAGTACAACGCAACGTGCTCATTCTGTACTATTAGCCTTATAAATAAAAGCCTTCTATAAATCTGTATCTGTGTATGGAATTGTATATGTGAGCTTTATTTTAACCCTGTTTATATTAGGTAGTATGTACGTTCGCTGGCGTATTTTATAGTTTGAAATTTTTTTGCTTCATTTGTAGATCGTTATAAACGAAGTATTTAATAGTTTACTTGGTCTTTCCTTGCTTCATTTAATGCCTATCTTTGCTGGAGAGGAACGGGGTATGTTTTATTTTAGGTTAGGGAGAGTTTTTACTTTTTAAATTTATCATATGGAAGCGTTTACACTTGGATGTATACCTACTTTATTCGTACAAAACGTAGCGTAGTAGGAACCATGTAAGGCTCACTTATAAGAGAGTAGAACATGGGAAGTTAACACGTCTCCATCGTTCTGTTTCATTGAAGACCCTTTTCCCCTCGCTAACTTCCAGTTCTATCGACCAACCTTGAATCTAGAATTTATTGATTCATTCCATTATTACAGGATGTTTTTGGATGTATTACATTAAGGTTTGCTTTAGAAGAAATTACACACTTTATCAGACCACTATACGTTAGTAAATAGAGGTGGACGGGAGGAGAATGTAACAAGTGGATAGATAAATAGGGGAGTAATACGTGTTTAATTTAGAATAAAAAAATCAAACTCTCTTCGGACTATTTTTTTATTTCTTAATTAATTTGTATCCAGATTTTTAAATTCTACTTTAACGTTAGGTCAACTTCTTTATCTGAGCAAGCCAACTACCAAAGGGGATGATACCGCTAAAGTCTAGTATTAAACGGCATAAAGGCCCCTGAATGAAGAACCACCCACCCAAATCCAAACTTCCAGATAAGAATTTCAATCAGGCCTAATTTGAACCCAATACCAATTCTCAATTTCCATCTCCTCAGTCTCTGCCTAGGCCTTGCTTAAACCTGCTACAGATCTAATCCATCGCTCTAGGGGGACTCTGCTTATCTTACTATTAAATTGATTAAAGAGAAAGAGAAAACATTGAACATTCAACTCCACGAAGAACATTACCAATTCAACATTTAGCCAACCAGGCAGTACAGAGGCAGACGGAGGGTTTTGTCAAATCTTACCCGGTTGCTTTTACAAACAAAATGATACGAACTTCCAACTAAAGGACGAAACCAAATACTGCACACTGGTACCGCTAGCCTGAAGTGAGTACAAAGAAAGGGTATATTAGGAAGGTGTGTTTGCAGATGGTTCAGAAAGTACATGAAATAAAGTGTTCTGGCGTTGTAGATTGTTTCAGTTACAGAATGATGGTGCCTTTACATTAGTTTAGTTCGTTGAATTGTATTTCGTTAGTAGCATTTTATTTGTTCAGGCCAGTTGTCGCTTATGCAATACGATTAGTTACCGCGCCGAGGGGGGGGGACCCTTAAGTATTCCTTGATGATTTAAAAGGCTTCTACTAAAATTGTATGTGATAGGCATAAGTTCAATTTATGAGTTTAAGAGACACATAAAATATACGATTTAGCATAAATAACAGGCGAAAAATAGTAGATGTGGCTGCGTGGTAGAGATGTTATGTTGTATTTTAATTTAGACTTTATATAAGCATGAATTAGTGCAGCTAGTTAGTTGAATTAATGTCAGCAATAGTCAGTATAGTAGTGGTAGTAGTAGTGGTAGTAGTAATGGTAGTAGTAGTGGTAGTAGTAGTAGTGGTAGTAGTAGTGGTAGTAGTAGTGGTGTTAGTAGTAGTGGTAGAGTAGTAGTGGTAGTAGTAGTAGTGGTAGTAGTAGTGGTAGTAGTAGTGGTGGTAGTAGTAGTGGTAGAGTAGTAGTGGTAGTAGTAGTGGTGGTAGTAGTAGTGGTAGAGTAGTAGTAGTGGTAGTAGTAGTAGTAGTGGTGGTAGTAGTAGTGGTAGAGTAGTAGTAGTGGTAGTAGTAGTAGTAGTAGTAGTAGTGGTAGTAGTAGTAGTAGTGGTAGTAGTGGTAGTAGTGCGGTAGTAGTGGTATTAGTAGCATTAATAGTCTAGTTTACTCCGTCATTCATGATGATCGTATATATTTTGTAGCCGAAAGATTGGATTGGTTGAGAGTTTATCTTGTTCCGGGAGTATTATTGAAGCCAAGGAGGAAGAACACAATTAAAGTTAACGAAGGGACATTCAGCGTGTCTCGTTTTATATAAAATATTAGTCTATATTGCCCATCCTGGCTAGCCTTGTTTTTATTACTTTCTTCACCAGCTGTTAGAAACTGACTTAGTATAGCTTATCCCTGCGTTCAGGTCAAATGGTTACAGCTTTATGAGCTTTCATCTTATACATAGAAGTATAACACTACCCCTATGCAATGCCACAAATAAGCTGGATAGAACAAATAAATATAAATGGCACTTTTTCCATCGATATAAACGTAATATTTATACAGAAATATGGCCACAGGGACAATAATGAAACAAAAGGTTAGACGCTTACCCATGTTCCAAGCAAAACTGTCCTGGAGTGCCTGCGCTACGGGCAATATTTTAAGGGAACTACTACCAGGCAGTCATATTCTATAAAAGGCAATACTACTTCTTAACCATTACTGGACCGTTAGAGAAATAGCTGTTGGCTGTTTTCATACAAAAATAATACTTATACAACAAACAGTAAGAGCAACTGCCCTGTTGACTACTACATTTATCAAAATTCCTCAATTTAATTTAGAAAATTAAACTTCCAAAGATTTCTAACCCAATAGGGATTTATCAAGGGAAATGCTCATATAGAATTCTACATAGCACAGCACAGTAACGGCACGATAAAGCGACCTTTAAACCTTTTATGTTGAACGTTTAAGCAAAAGAATTACGTTTTGGGAGAAAGTTAACTGAATATAGACGTTAATTTAGTATAATTGTCTATCCCTAGCATTGCATACTACTTTATAACTAACAAAATATTTTACAAAATTCACCCTCTCATTTCTTGTGTGAACTGAACAGGTAACAGTTGTTGCTTTACTTTTAATGATAATAACATTATTATTTCGTCCGAAGTTCATAAACAGTTAGGTTGCATGGAAGTTGGATTGTTTTCCCTGAGTATCTACCTTTCCATTAAATAAGGCTGCACTTGTTCTAAGTAACCGTAAGGTAGAGTAAGAAGGTGATTTAAAGTGGAGAAGACGCAGCAGAGAGGATGTTCAAAAAAAGGATGAAGACGAAACCAAATTGCAAATTATACGGACCCCCATGTTGATCTTGGCCAGGAGCTTTGGGTTCCAAATTGGAATTCGATACAGGAAGCAGTTTCTTGGAGTTGTAATCAAAATAAGGAGAATCCGCTGAGAAGCATATTAAGCTTTGGGGATAAAATAACATAGGAGAAAGACGTAAAGTTGGAGCGAGCTAAATGATGGGTATTGCTTGGTTGCTTAGCTTGGTAACTATTTCGATTTCATGAACTATACTCACTAACTGTATTCAGCAGCAGTAGTAACAGTAGCTTTCTTATAGTGTTCGACAGCAAATAAAGTCCTTGAAATTAGGTAGGTATAACTAAGGGCAAGGCGAGGGTCTACTGAGCTTGTTTTGGTGATTGCTTCAAATCCTCCTTAGCAAACTCAACCGCATTAGCGATGGCAATCAGTCAATCAGGAAGGATTAGAGAGGTTTTAAATCGGAGATGGAAAAGTAATTTTTTATGTTCACAACGAGCAGTTTTGTTACTGTTCTTATTTCGGGGAAAAAGTGAAAGTTGGAGTGGCTTTAGAAAAAATGGTTTGTTTTAATTTAGTTCACTGAATGGTGAAAATACATTATTGATCATTTCTACCATAACACATCCCTTAAAGGATCATTTTGAAATATCTCCATTGCATTCTCTGTTCTTAATAACCATTTTACCCTGGTCATGTAATTGCAAACCCATGAGTCTTCTCGGCCATTTTCAAAATCTAACTTTAAAAGAAGCTGCATCCAAAAAAGTGTACGATAGCGCTATCTTACTGAGCATAATAACCATTAACTGTCTTAATGATTCTTTTTACTTTTCTAAATAGTTTTTTATCTCTAATCCCAAATAGGCCATGAATTCAGATTAAGTTTTCCTATTTGTGTCAACCTCAGCCACCACCCGTAGGACGGGCGACAGGAAACCAAGATAGCCCCCACTGAACTCTCAAGGGAGGAAAAAAGTAAGATTCGATAATAAATAAGACTTTCTCTATGAATACTTTCGCAAATTTCTAACGCGATAAAGGGACCTTCCATGAATCCTAAACCTTTCAAACACTAAGGAATTTTGATGAGGAATACTTAGAAGGAAGTTCAAGGAACGCCCATTGTTATACGTTATGCACTCCTATTAACAAATTCACATAGAAAGCATAAAATCTTTGACATCAATAAGACTGGATTTGTAGGTAACCCAAAGTCATGCTATCCTGCTGATAAATTTAGTTTTTCTATTGCTAAAAATGTATATCATAGGGTAATTTTTTTCATCTCCGCTTCGTTAGCAATTCTGCACTTGCCGAATTTCAAGCAATTCTTGAATAAAAAAGTTGAAAAGTGGATTGTAGAAAAATCACATGGTTAAAACAAGCAAGGTGACAAAATGTTCCTTGTAATATACTCCTCCCACTAACTAACGACACTTTCGAAAAGTAGAAGGCAAAAAAAAGAAAAACGGAACACCAAAATCATTTCCCAAACTACGTGAACAAGTTTCCCAAACGGTGAGTAGAGCAGAGCAGAAAAATCAACTTCTAAATTTTTACAACAAAAGCGAAATCCCATTCAACTTTTCCAGAGTACTTTCTCCCCTTTGATAAAAAGTTGGCCTGAATAATAAAAGTGTCCTTCTAAAACCCACCTAGAAATCTCAACATCCCACCCACATGCATAGATACGGCATCCAAGCATATATGAAATATACAACGGGTAATAAACTTTTCCTTTTTCGTAATAAAAACTACTTTTACAAAGGCTCGACACATTCTTATACCAAAGTCCACGTAACTAGATATGTATAAATCCTTTCATGTACAACAAAATTAGCAAACTTTTCCAGAAAACTTTCACTCACCCTCAATAAAACAGTCCAAGTTTGGCTCATATGGAGAAATAAAGCAAGTACTATAAAAAATAATATAAAGCACTGAAAGAAAAACAACGTGCTTACATGAACTAAACATATTTGCTTTCAATGGAACCAACTGACTGTATCTAATCTATAAACTTAGTAGAGAAACGCTTGAAGGGGAAATTATTATTGGGTAGGATTTAAATTTTACGATTTGTTTCTGTAGAAAATTTAATTTTGCGTAAAGTTATAAATGAAAAATTATTTTGTTAAGGCTTTCACTCTCTCTAATTGTATTGTATAGCTTGATAACTATTATTTTTATGAAATGTTAACTTTATAAGAGAGACTATGGTATACCTTCACGTATTTTTATTAGCAACTAACTATTAAATTTTACATAGTAGAGGTTAGGCCCAATGTTCTAACATGAGTGGTCGTCTCGAGAATAATAAAACGGCTAGAGGAACTTGTTTAATACAAAGGGAATTATTTAAGCCGAGACCTCGAGTAGTATTATTTCTCCAAGGGGAAAGTCAACTTGAAGCTTGACTCAATCGATCTTCACCCAAGATCGATACTCTCAGCTCTGCTGGCATCTCATTTCATTAGAATTTCAACCAAATCCTCGGATCTCCGTTCATGCTTCAACCCTCTGCCTACCGTCGTCCAGCTTTCCATTTATGCTGGAGTAATTTCAAAAGTGCTTTTCCTCCAATAATAAGAAGTATAAACCCCACACACACTTTAAGTAGTAATAGGTACAACCATAGTATAGTTATTCCCGATAATCTTGCTCCTTCTGCTGCTATTATTATTATTATTATTATTATTTTTGCATGGAATTCCCATAAAATAAAATTTTTTAATCCATTGTTTGACCACTTAAGACTAAACATTGCTGTTTTAGTTATTGAAAACAGTTTCAAACCCTGAATTGAATTTTAGTGTAAATTTTATGAATAATAGCGATTTTGGTCAATTGATAATACGATCTGTTTGGCTTTAAAGAGGCAGTAAAAAAATAGGCTTTTTAAAAAGACCAATTTACTGGTATTATTACTGGAGGTAATATTTAATATTTATATTTTTTATGCCACTTCTGTGTTTTCTATAATCGTATTCGTTGTATGGCAACATTAACCCTAATAGTGTATAATATTAATTAAGGTTTTAACTCCGGCTAAAGTTTTAAACGAAACATAAAACATATTGAACCGAAAAAAGTTCTCAAATCCCAATGGTAAATGGTAGAAATTTTAATTTCCTTCTCAGCCCAACTCCCTGAGGGCGGTGAAAGAAATATGGTTGCAATAATTGGACCTGAATTTTTCTCTCTTCATTCTAATTTCATCTCCTTTTGGTTAACATTCATCTCTCCTTTCCTAACAACTTGCTATACTCCCACAACATACACTTTATTTCTATTGCTACTACTATTACTACTACTACTGTTACTACTACTACTGCTACTATTACTACTGCTACTATTACTACTACTACTATTACTACTACTACCAAACGAGTACTACTATTGCTATTATTACTACTACCACTACTACTACAATTCCTCCTCGTACTAGCCCAGCTATTATAATATGAGAAGCTCAGCTCAGCTCTGTTTCATGCATGCTTGACTCCGTTGGCCAATTTCAAATCGGTTAAAACAAAATTGGAAACCCCAATCTCTCCTCGGAAAGGAGGGAAGAAGGCTGCCTGGCTTAATAACATGAATTTATCACAGCCCAGTATTCCCATCGCAGCTTTCTTAACTTTTGCTGCTTGCTAGCCATATATCCAATTTGTACATAATCAGACGTGGCTCTCATTGCAGCTACCGCTATGGAATAAATTCAGTCCCTGAGGCAAATTATTAACCTGTTTTATTATAATTCAGGGAATTGGCAAAGCAAATATTCTATCCAGTTTCAGAAATAGGAAGAACGAAACTCGTCAATTTACGACAGCTTAGCCAAGACATTCTGGTATTTTTTAAAAAGATTAGGTATAAAGTTAACGGCATTCTCCCGGTTTAATCACACTACAAGGTATAAGGTTGAAGGAAATATTTTGCTGCAGAAAACTCAAAGTTGTGCTTTTTTTCAGTAGACCGAAAACCTTGAATATCTATTCGCATCAGCTTGAATACAGAAAGAATGTACGGGATGAGAAATGTATGAAGATTAGATGAATCCAAGGATTCCACGGTTGACTGAAAGTAATAAAATAGCCGAATTCCCATACGAAGCGTAAAATAAAACGATACGACAACGAGCTGCATAACTTCCCAATTTTATTTTCATTCCGATGAACAGATACCTACTTTGTTTCTTCGAGCTTTCATAGAGTTAGCTAGGTTGGTCCTTATAATATTTTAGACTGTCTACAGTAAAGCAATAAGATCTTACTAGAAAGAAGGTTTCCATCAAAGTTCGATCCTCGTTTGCCTTACAATAGAATGGGTTTCTTTGCAAGCATGTTGCTCTAATCAATTGATATACAATTTTGAAGTTGAATTTTCTTTGGAAACTTTTAAACTACATTTGAAAATTCAATGATGAGAAATCTGATTATCCAATTGTTTTTCTGTGAAATTGAATTGGATTGATTTAAATCTCAAATGTAATAATATCTGCCTACCGGTGGACTGTGAACACAGTGACAATATTAATATTACCGTTTGGTTTTTCTTTTATGTTTCGTTTAGTTGGGTGGTGGGTTTCTTTAGATTTGTTTTCATAATCGCTTTCGTTCAAGATCTTTAAGAATTTAAAGAGAAAATTTATGTCAGTAGGTTGTCAAACGTGCATTTATTTCCCAAGAAGTTTAGATCCGTCATTTTTTTCAAATAATTAATGTAAAATTCATTATACTACAGCTATAGTAGGTATGTATCAAAATATTTTATCCATAGTGAAAAAGTTCAATGAAACCAAAAAATTCTCAGCATTGTTCGCTATACGTTCCACAAAAAGAAATCTTATTACATCAACCACATTATCAGAATTTCTTCCCAGTAATTAAAGTTTAAAAACTCCGAGTCCAGTCCAGGACGCTTTTGGGGGAATTTGTAGTTCTAAAATTAAAAATTCTTTCATGTTCCCAAAACAATTAAACCATTAATATCCTTCGGATTAAAAATTAGTCTCAATTGCATAATTCAAGTTTTTCCGAACTAAAAAACCCCGTGGCATTTCAATTGATTCACTTAAGCCTAAGTACATCTCCCAATCGAAAGAAGAAGGAAATTGATTTAGCTTTCAACTTAAACTTGCTCTCTCCTTTACCCGCATAAATATATGGAGACATCATCAAATTAATCTCTATTCTGCAGTAAATATATTGTACAAATACGTAGAATAGCAAGATCTTCAGTATAGTACATAGTATAACTATTTTCTAATCTATTTGGAACCGGGTATCCAGAAACCTAAGCAATATACAAGGATAATGATTGCCAATTCGCTAAATGATTTCATAAACTAAGGCCTTTAGATGGTTCGATAATAAAGACCTAATCCCTCCGTCTCTCAAGCTTTCTCCGGTTCACTCTGGTTGATAATGCTGATGATTCTGTTTTATTTCATTCTGTTAACTTATCGCAGAACTACTACTTACTATACTATATTACTACTATCTATTAGAGACATTATTATTACTTTGTGACCAACTATAGAAGACAGCAGACGGATCCGAGAAAGTATTTTATTTCGTATTATGTGCCATTATAAGGTGCCTAACCACGCCAGGGACGGATTGCTTGCAGTCTCTGTGTGGTATTGCCCATGGTGGTCGTTCATAATGTAATGTAACGTTGGGAAGTGAGAGAGCTGCTGCGCAACAAAATTAATTGGTTTATAAGATAAGGGCTTCCCTCTCGCCAAAGAGTCAATAATTCTCCATCTTTTCCGACAGCTTGGTCGAGATTTATGGTCAAATTTATACGAATTTCGTAATAAAAAAATCGATCATTACTTCCCTTAGCTGTTGGATCTCGTCAGGAGATGAATTATGGTTGAATTTACTTTATACTGTAGCGTAGCCACAAAATATAAAGAAGTGCCTAGTTTAATACTTAGAAATGGTATGGTATAGTACCCGCAGCTGTATGGGAACTGTAACGGTAGGTAACTCCAATGCAACGAACCACAGCCGCCACATGACCACTTTCTACCATATCAAAGATTCAGTCGAGGTATTATCTTTCCTGCATTTATTTCTTTTGGAAATTCGGCTTTCGAAAATGTATTTTTCCTTCTGCAGAAGCTTTCTTCAACGGTGTAAGTGTAGATTGTTAACCTACCCAATGCCTGCTGCATATGATGTAAACGTACTTCTCTGGTTCTACTAGTCAGAAAATGTTTAATCGCCGTACAGAGAAAAGAAGAAATTCATCAAGATTCCTTATCACAAGTCAAGCTTGGGTAATCTATTGTTATTTATTTCCTCTTTGCCGGTCTAGCCTCATATAGTTACTTTATGAATGAGTTAAGGAGAGGTAATGTTTATTTTATTCTCAATGAGATAAAGAAATTGACAGGTTGGTTTGTATGCAATATTTATATCTTACAAGATACACGGTCAAGACCGGATATTGAGTTCTGTCAAATGAAGTAATGCATAAATATTAAAAAATGTTACTCCCAGTCCCAATTGCACTTATTCCTTATGTACCCACTTGTTTTTACAATGCTTTTTTGGATGTAGCCTTTGGATACTTTTGTAATTTCATAAGGTTAATTTGAAGTTTTAATTCGTCAGCCAACTAGACCCGATTTAGAATTTTTTTTGGAGTTTTATAACATTTGAGTAATTAATGGTGAAAGTTTAAATGGAAACAGAATCCCAGATTGTCATAAGCTAAACTAGCCCCCATCCAACTAAAGTCCGAGATATTTCTCCCCGCAATATCATGCCTCATCTCAGTTCAATTCTAGCTCTAATTTGTAAGTTCTTCTTGAAGCAAAGTAAATACTATTCCATTATTTACCATCCTC
>JAQFZX010003282.1:0-13141 GCA_034682405.1 Hydroisotoma schaefferi | reverse complement strand
CAGACGGACAGACGGACGGACAGACGGACAGAGTGAAAGTTCATTCACATAAAAGGCATTTACATGCCTTTAATAAATATAACTACAAAAAAGAGGTATTGTGTAAAACGCCCTGCAATAAAAATCTTACAGAAAGAATACATCTCAACGCCATTTTTCATCGACGCATTTCTTAACCTAACCTTGCCGGTAACCAGACACCCAACGGAACATACACTCTCCAAGTTTAAATGTTATTTTTGTCATTGCAGACTAATCTGTTTTCGCCACGGCCTAGTTAACTCCTGTAAAAATTCTTACTTAATAAAGTTTAGTAAAAGAACCCATTTCCTTCACTCAATGTATGCCTTCCTAAAGATGAATTTGACGGCTGACGGTGACAAATTTCAAAGCATTGCTGTAGCAGACAGATTGACATTTATGGCTACCCATCTCATGTGCATACGTCATACTCTTATTACTCCCAATTTGGTCTCTTGCATTCAATTTTTTCAGAGAATGATTCAGATTACTTTGTATTCTGCATTTTAATTTCATAAGCAGTTGTATCTTGTAAAACTCCTGCAAGCAACCATGATCAGTTTTTAAAGTTGAGGAAGGTATAGGTTGCTTCTAACATAGCAAGAATGCTTATGGACAACCATAAGTAGAAAATAGTAGTACAAAGGCATAAAATTACAACCCTGACTCATGAAAACACTTGAAATGCTGACTTGACTTGTGATGTGAGTGACGGAGACGGTAAACTACCTGCCTCCTTAAGGTAGTCTCAAGTTTTCAAGGTGTGAGGTTCTGTCTAGGTTGAAATTAGCTTATTAACTAAGTTTATTAGGCATTACCCTCCTCCGCCTTTCCTCTAAATTAAAGCAATACACTTTCCTGTCCATTACACTTTCCCCTTGTACAATAATTTCCCGTGTTTCTTCTCACTTTTTTAGAACTAAAAAAATCATTTCCTCTGTCTGACTGACGGATAAGGATTGGGGCATATCATCAGGCGGAGACGGGAATGCAATGCAACAAACAGGGAGAGCACCCTTAGAATCTCATTCGACCAAAATGGATGTGAGGTATCCTGTTTCATCAACGGTTTATTCTGACGAAAATTCTTTGGAATTTAAAACAAATAATTAAACCTATTTATGGTTTATACCGGACAAGAAAAATTATTATTAAATTCTGCTCAGGTCCGACTTTAATTTATCAAAAGGTTCACCTGAGAAGTAGCAATGGAAGTCAAAGTCAAGTTTTATATAATTCTTTTAATCTGTAATTTTATGCAGAGAAACCAAAGGATTCTATACTTTTCTAAGAGAATCGAGAAGACGAAGAATATGTTAATGAAGATTTTACACAAAATGAACTAACCAACTAAATTGAATGAGTTTTTATGAACAAAGCCAGCTTATTTGGTTTAGGTCTCGTGGAGAACAACTTATTAGATTTGCTGATGTATTATATTACAACTAGTTAGGGAAAATTTATTACCAGCCAGTCCTACTAGCTCATTCGGCAGCAACGTAACTGCATCATTGTTTATTTATTGTTGCTCATGCTCGTTTCTCCT
Source organism: Hydroisotoma schaefferi (assembly GCA_034682405.1). Lineage (NCBI taxonomy): Eukaryota > Metazoa > Arthropoda > Collembola > Entomobryomorpha > Isotomidae > Hydroisotoma > Hydroisotoma schaefferi. Next base: position 11,574 of record JAQFZX010003282.1, on the reverse strand, counting down.
CAATTAAAATGGTTGCTTAATTAACTCAATGAATTTTAATCGTTGGTATTTTCCAGGGTTGAGTAGTTCTCTGTTGAACTAGCAACTTCCTAATTTTTTTTATATGCAATACTCCTATGTACGCATTGGAGTGGAGCTGTAGGTTTACAGACGCTTTTAAATAGGAATACGCTTGTTATAAATGATTAATAAAAGTACGATCCAAGCTAATATAGTTTTAAAACTGCGTCAAGTCATGGAATTATTTTGATGTTGGAAATGTTACGTTGTTTATTGCATATTATTCATTTTTAACTTTTATTTCAAACCTGTCCATTTTGCTTACTGCTTGCTTTTGGGTTGCCTCCTTTTCGGATAAAGCAGTTTATTTTATTCCTCAATTAATCATGTAAAACAATGCTAAGCATGACTTTCAAATCTGTGGTAGATCGTGAAGTAGAAGTCAATAATTTTAAGAACCCAAAAGCTGATTTGTTCGGCGAGTTCGGCCCCGCAGTGACTGTGATAATTCATTTGTAATCATCCGAATGCCAAAAATTAGACAATCACTCTCGAGATAAACTACAATATCATTGTGCACGTTTACATTTTTATGACGGTATCAAACATAATCCATGATCAGTTTCCCATGTGGGGTAGTTAGATTTCAATCCAAGTATTATTTTGACCTTTGATTTTACTTTATCAAATTAGTCAAAATAAAATAAAACGTTTTTGAAGAAGGCAGCCGACATATCGCTTTGTGGTGGACATTTTTTCATGAAGTGTAACCCTTCTCACTGTTTTACGATAGCTTATGGTATAGTTTACTCAAATAACTTTTGTATGGGTGGTTGGCTAACGAAAATGAAAATGATAAACATTGCCATTAGTCCTAGTCACAAAGTCATAATAAAATATCGTATTCCAATCTTGTCTCTTTAGGTTAGGAAAAAAACTCCTGAAGATAAATCTGAGTTCATAATGTGTGCAGTAAAGTGATGGTGATGAAAAATTTGATTTGGTAAGCTACACAGGGGCCATTTATCGTGGTAAATGAATTTTTTTCGAGGAGCATTGCTTTCCTTTTTCATCATTTATATATGAACAAGACGGCAAAAAGAGGATGACTCGAATCCTCATCCTCATGATGATCATAGATTATGGATGGTAGTGATTCTGGTGAGGATGATGGAGGGTTGGGCTTTTGAGAAGACATGATCATTTATTTTATTTAGGCTTCTCTGGGTCTTGTATAGTCAAAGAAAAATGTTTCGCCACTATCTCATTCGTCAGCATATTTGCATTTCTTCTATGCTAAACTTTAGCTATAAATACTATAAGTTATTTATTATGGTGGGTCCGAAAATAGCACTGACCCTAAGCGTATATAAAAGCACTATGAGATCTGGTAAAAAATAAGGCAGTGTTCTTCGTGACCAAAAATTAAAGTTTGACGCAAGTTAAGCAGGGTTTAAAAAATCGAAAATGAAACAGGCCAGATAGATACAATTTCAACTTGTACATGGATAGATGGCCGGTAATCTTCTGAGATATCCCTTTAAATGATGCGTAGAAAGTGTCCAAATGCAAACAGTATTTCCAAATCCCTGCTTTTCATATCATGTTCTTATCCTTTGCCACAAAAGTCACATACACATACATGCCCGGTCCCAAAAGTTTTTGGAAGGAAGTGAGCGTTAATAGGTGAGAAATTTTCAACCTCATGTAGCATACGAGAGGATGGCTCAAATTACAAAGAAAATCCCAAAGCCCAACCTCAAGTCAAGAATGTTTCAACTATAGACTTTTATTAATTGCCTTGTCTTTTTAAACACGCTTCAATCATGCTACCACGCTAAGGTTTACCTTCTAAAACGAGTCAAAGTATAATCTACAAAGATAAAGATAAGACGGAACTGTATAGCAGCTCAGAAGATCGTTACAATACGAGCTAATCTCGTATCCAGGAGCAGGTTGCTTTGCGGTTCTGTTTTACGATACAATACCAGACCAAAATCCAAGTCTAAGCTAGATAGAATCTAACACATTTTCGAGCAGACGGCTCTCTCACGTTTCCCTAGACAAACAAGGTTAATTTCTCGGGTCAAAAGGTTAGGTTTAGTCAAAGTCGAAGTTTATTTCTGTCTTCTTAGGTGGTATAGCTACATAGTAAGAGTAAGAGTAGCATCAGCAAGTAATAGTAAAAGAAGCTATAGATTTTAATTTAGTTAAAAATTCCTCCAAAGTGCCCGAAATCATTAAAGAGCGTCAGTCAGTTTACTATTTATTTACTTCTACTTGTTATCAATAGTGATAATGCGATCCTCAAAAACACAGAAACAATAATGGTTCAACATATTGAAAATCCTCATTACAAATGTATTAAACTTGACTTAGGTTTACAAGATAAGAAGACCATTAAGTAATTCCATATCTCAGTAAAATAAACTAGTCACCATTAGCATGATTACTAAACCCCCAATAATACCAATGTATTTTAAAAATAGAGTAAGCAACCGTTTTAGTTTTGTCTAAGAGAACGAAGCTAGTCAGTGTTTCCCATTTCTAAATTGCCTACTGTGTGCCGCAAACATTTCCCAGATGCTCTGTGGTCTGAAGAGAATGATGTAATTTCAATACAGGAGATGAGCTGAGGCATCATTCCTATTTTTAAAAGATGAACATGGGGTTATCATCAACCACCCAGACCATTTACTTTAAAAGGATCATGATGATAGTTTAATTGGAATGGGAGATAATCGTTCGTTATGCTAGCGCTGCCTTAAGATCTGCTTTCCGTCTTTGGCAAACGCTTCATTTCGGCCCTCTTTGTAAAAAAAAGGCTGCATTAATGCCCGAGTTTTCAAAGTTTAAACTTAAATAGCAAATATCAAAACTTCGGGTCCACTATTTATTATTAACCATGTCTGATCCACTAGTAGCTGAGCTAGCTAGTTGCTAGTGGGGAAAATAAAGCTTGCCTACAGTTTTATTCGCTGATGATGGAGTCAATTTCTTCAAAGAAGCCAAAAGGGTTCTTTTCTTCGCTCCCTTATGAGGGCTGTATTCGCTGTATGGAAAATGCATAAAAGGGAATTGAATAATTTGAAAGTTGGGATATTTCCATCCTCCAGCTCCATCATAGTTAGTTACTTATTATAATCTAATAAAATTAAAGAGGCGGCCGCCTCTACTTTGGACAAACGAAATGAAATCAGAGCTAATCTTAATGCAGCACATTGCCTTTAGCCATGTCCAGTGTCATAATATTTGACCCAGAAGGAATTCACTTAACTTACTCTTGTTAGAACACTTACTAAACTTAGAGAATCGCTCTCATAATCGGGCGGTGAGCGTTGGGCTCTATTATTGTAATGGACCTTGTCTACAAAACAAGTTAACCTAAGCCATGTTCTTATAATCTACTGAAGGTTTGATTATAATCTGTTGAATTTACTTTGTAGGCAAAACATGCAGATGGTTTGAAAATTGTTTATTGAATTTACTAGATATGAACTGAAAAGTTGAATTGGTGTTAGGAGTTAGGAGTACTAATGACATAAATGCCATCGATTCCTTGTTCGACATTTGTAGTTACATTTTATAAATATATTGTAGTAGTTTCTAAGTAAGTAGTGGTTCTTCATTCTCTTGTCTCTTTGCATTGGCATGCTTTTTACATGGCTGTTCGTCCAGAAATTACATATCTTTGACAAACGACGGAGTTGGTTTATAGCGCAATGAACAAGGCCACCTATTTTCGGTGGTTAGTTAGTAGGGTACTTAAAACAATATCCAATAAGGCTATCGCTTTATATTAAACAAACGATAATAATCTGGCTACTGTGCAGTGAATATCAGGCTTTGCATGCATTTCAAAAGGAACGGCTGCCGGCATTGAATCGACAGGGATACAACACTACTCATCTGATTGAAATAAAAATGGTCTTTATATTTATATTCATCAGAAGAGAGCCTGATCCATACCTTTATGTCGAGAAGTAGAATAGTAAAAGAAACGAGTGAAAGATTCGATAAAGGGTTGAACTCAAGAGCTGAAAAAGGGTCCAATCCGAAAAGGAGCCGACGCCATGATCGCATACTCATGATCAACACAATCTCTTGCATACATTAGGGAATAAGATATAATGATTATTACAAGTATTTCTCCATAACATCACATCGCACATAATCCAATCCCCCTTACTGTTACAGAATACAGTTCAGACCGTTTGTCTACTTTGTGCTGCCAATCTGCTTGCCAATCACAGCTATATTATACGCATACTTTTTAAACGGTTTCGGTAGTAGAAAATATCCTATAGTTATAAAAAAAATCATGGATAATAGTGTTGATTGTGGGTAAAAGTCAAACGCCGACCTGAATTAGGGGAACAGCAGAAAGGATTGAATTAAGATGGAATTATGATATGAACCGTGGTTGTGCCTCTTGATCATGATCAACATGCCGAAGTTGATTAGCATATTGTAAATCTTATAATAATAGCTCACTTTAAGACTAACCATTTCGTATAACCTGAGTAAATTATGTTTTCAGATTTGAATAGCAGGAGCTCCTGTAGTTTACTACATAATATGTACAAACGTGCAAGGTATATTTGGTATTAATTATTAACATGTAGCATGTTTCGAATTATACCATGGGTTTGGTTTATTATACTATAAATAGAGATCTGAAAGTTTAGTTAGTTATAACGTTAGGCTAACAATAGCCGTTAAAAATGACTCCATACGAAGTAAGGCTTGTCCCTAATAGTCAACTCATCTCTTGTCAGATTCATTTAATCATGGAAGTGAATAGTGAAACATGGTTAAATAGTTACATTGTCCTTTGCTGTCTGCCCAACATCCATCTTCTTTCTGGTTGTTGATCATTTCCAAAATCTTTTGTCTCCAAATGAGACACGCGTTAACCTAACCCTTCGTTGACTGAGCATGAATCTCCGGTTGGTTACTTTTAGTACAAGTTGTAGGATATAGCCAACTACTGGAATAAAAAAATAAATTCAGAGTCGTCCATTCATGGGCTTTTTTCTTTAAAAGATGCAGAGCTTCCTACCTACCTACTTTTTCTACCTTTTTGTGATTATTTGTGTTGTCAGCTTGAATCCGGGTAGAAATTCTGACCCCATTGACAGATCATAGATCATCAAATTATATTATCCATCTACCATCTTCCACCGAATGCAATGCATCATTTATCCTAATGTCCTCTTCATTGTTTTTTTTAAAGAAATTTTACACCGCTTCCCGTCTTTATGTTGACATTTCCAGTTAATTTTTCATGCACGACAAAAATAAATGATTGAAAAAGTAAAGAAAATATATGCTTATTCGTGGTTCTTCTGTTCTAAGATGACATCGCTCTTTTGGACCGTCTTCTATTTTCCTTGTTCAGAAATGATGAACTTTCCTTTATAATTTTTCTGAGCATAAAAACAACGGTTTAGCAAACATCTTCATCCTTTATATTCCTGCATCATGTATCAATATTTTCATGAATTGACTTCTTTCCTAGACTAGCTAAAAGAATAAAATAAAAAATGTTCTAATTTATGCTGACGCGACGGTTAGAAATAAACAGGCATTAAGTACTTTGTGGAACACGTATTGAAAGTAGTACATTTTTTTGATAGTTTATGCCCTTGTTTAAGAAGGTTGATTGAAGATGATAGTTTACCTGCTTACATTCTTTGTCCGCTTGCCAGTGGTCGAAGTACTTTGTTATTTTCTTTCATGTTTTTTACATTGCCACTATTGCCAGATGAAAGTGAAAGGAATGTCTTGTAAACCAGAAGATTTATTCTGCCTCAAATCTTTTGGCTACAGTAACTTTTCCTTTTCACTTTGTAATAAAATTAAATTGGACATTTGGATAATTTGTCAGTTTTAGTTATTTTTTTTAGTTATTGAAAAATAAAACAACCCGGGTTACAAAGAACCTAAGATCCTAACGGCCTTAAAATTACATTGCTTGTAATCGTAGTAAAAATATCTAGAGGATCTCTGTATGAAAAGGATTTCATATGTAAAAAAAAATATTGTAGTATGAATGGACTTAGGTAGCGCGGTATAAATCTATTAATATCGAATGACAAGACAAACTAATTGTATTATTAGGAGTGCTATGCATACCAAAATATATCTCACACTATGGCAGAGGTATCCCACATATTTTGATAGGTATTTAAATCAATCTGTGAAGATTTCGCCTCTATATATGTTCCCCTCTAGGGCCATATTTTACCTACCCATTAGCAAGTAACTTTCAAAAAGCTAATTAAAAAGCAAATGACTACAAATAAATAATAATTGAGAAGCATTAAAGGCTCAGCCAAACATGAATATGGTAATTACAACACTTCTTAAAGTGTTTTTAAAAACATTGGCAGACCATTAAACCCAAGGAGCAGAGCATTGCAGACCATACTAAAAGCACATCATCATACAATATTATTTTAAGATACCTTTTAAATTTACAACATCCAAGCAGTCAGTATGCAATAGCAGCAGATAGAACAAAAAAACCTGAGGATACATATGAATGATTTTATGGGTAACCGTCAATTTTCATGCAAATTCGCAGATTAAATCTGTCACTCGGCCCAACCTGAAACGGCCACCTGGCAGCGTTCAGCTACCGGAATTTTAATCTTGTTCCATTCTGAACCATCATCTTGGTTGAAAAGAAACCCAATCAAAAATAAAATACCTTCTTCAACCCCCAAACCAAACTAAGCAACCAACTGGATGCGCCATTCAACTATCAAAACTATGCAATCAAACCCCATAAAATGCCTTAAACAACCGGTGATAAGCATATAAATATCTACAAAAAGGCTGTAAACTCAGAATAAATGTGGTCGAGGAATGTGCGATGGACACTAACAAGAATAAAAGGGTCCTTAAAACAATCGATGTGAATTATTTGAGTAAATGAATGAAGAATGAAAAGACACATGGGGAGTAGATGAAGGGAACAAATGCCTTTATTAGTTCTCAAAGGGCGTCACGTAACGACATCATCCGACTCATAAAAAGTCACAGTCAACAGTAAAAGCTACAAACTTGTGCAGGACTCTTGGAGCATTCATTGTACTTATTTATTATCTCCCTTGTCATTTATTTCCTCTTTCTAGCTCTTCTTGATTGGGAAAGATTGGAAGACATTCCATCTTCATAAAGACGGAGAAAAAAATCCCTAAGAAAATAAATAAAAAGATAGGACGATTGTATTGTATTAGTATGAAGATAGCTACAAAGATCCAACAAGTATGCGGACATCAATCTTCACTAAAGGGGCTAATAAGTTGGACGAGGATGAGATTTTGGTAGACTATAATTGATTATATCTTGGATCTTAGGACTTAAGCTTTGGTCCATACTTTTATCACCTGGTAGCACAGACTTAGATCTGGTAGTAAACCGTAAGTGACCTTTGTGACACAAAGGGACTTCGTCTCTTAAAATTATAGAGAAATGTCACCTTTAAGTTAATTAATATAAAAAGCTTATAACTTTACTCGTGTTCGGTAAGGCGTACATCGTACACATTTTTATTTCGATGTCCATATGTTGCGTATGTGCATGTAGACTCGTTTAAACATTTCTATACAAGCATGAAGCATACATACATCTAGTTAATCCTTTTAATGCCGTTCGTTAAATCAAAATTCATTATATTCTCTTGTAAAATAAACTAACCAATTATTATGCAGTCTAATTTTACTTTAAGGTGAAAGATTGTAAACCTTTTTATAAAGAGTATGGACTATGGAGTAGATGCAAAGAAACTACAGGCATACCATCTAAGGTCGTACTCCACCAGACGTGACAGATTAAAAGTGTGATCTTGACTTGATCAGACTGCTCTTATCTTTTGATACCATTCCCAGAAATCTTCACTTTCTGGCGGTCAGCTCATTATCCTTTTAGAATAACGCTATACTAGCTCGCATCCATGAAACTCATTTACAAATCTTGTATTCAATCCCTCTCTCTGCATTATAAATGCACGTTTAGGGAAGAAATTATTTTATTTGACCGTTTTTATTACAGATAGGATGCTATGATAATAATAATGATACAACGAGCACCGAGCTAAAGGATCTTGATGGACATCATCAGTTGTTGTTGTTGACAGGTTTTTTTTTATATTTCCGTCATCCATTTGATAATATCATTGTCTGAATAAACTCCTCTAATAAACATCATTCATCATATCAAGATCAGACCTACAGTTTACTGTAAGAGACTGCTCAACCCTTGCCTTGATTTTATTTGCATTTTATGGGCCACCTTTACCAAGAATAGTCCACTCTGTCTGTCATACGCATAATAATTGCTTAATGATGTTCTGGATTTTATTGTATTCCATTATATAAAAACCGGGTAATTTTATTACTTGTACATGCATTGCATACTAGCTTGCTTACTTCAGCATTGCATTAATATTGATTATGCTTAGTCTGCTCATACGTAGAAATCAACATTATTTGAAACTTCGCATAGAAAACATTTTCATCTATCTGCTTGACTTAATAATCCGTTACTTAAGCACAATCATTTGACAGCTAGTTATAGTTGTTGTACTGGGGATGGATACAGTTTTATGAGCCTGTTAAAGTCTACTTTATTTCGGTTGCATGTTCATTTAAAAAGAATTAGCGAATGGAGTGATTCAACAAAATTTGTTTTGAGTTCACTTTTAAAAGTTCAACCTCGAAGTTACATGGTATTTTCGTGGTGAGAGAGAACTATACGAAATAATTGACAGTTAAATAGTAACACTTCCAAAAGAAAGCAAGCAACAATGCCGTACGAGATGACAGATTCAATTAAGGTTGAACAAGTGGGCTTGCTCATTGAATCAAACATAAGCTTGGGGTAGTTGTTAATAGTGTCACAGTAAAAATAACGAGATGTTGACTCTTGTCCTTTTGTTAGGGGACAAGAATAACAAGATTATCCTCCGTGTGAGACCAAAAAGAACAAAATCGTTTCCCTCAAAACAACAACAAGCTTATATCATTGTACCTTACAACAACACACATAAAAGATCCACATCAACGTCTTCGATTTTTGTAAATGTAAGACAGTCAAGATGTTGAACTATTCCCACAAATCAAACGGATTCTGCCCTATTATTCAAGTGTCAGAAAAAGTTATGAGAGATCCCTTCAGTGAAGTCAGCCTTTTGTTAGTAGGATAGATAAGGTTGCATGGACTTTTATAGTTTGTTTCAAGTTCTTTGAAAAAATAGATATTAAAGGATAATTGGAGTAAGTTTAAGGTGTGTGTGAAGTCCAATTTAGTTGAATTGGTTGAGTTAGTGTGAGTTTTATGGTTTGGCTTGGCAGGTATCGATGAGATTCCAATAATAAAGCTTGATGCTGGAAATTCCTCGATAATTGGCCAATTCAATCTGTGTTACTTCGGAATAAACTCATTATTAACTTAATGCCTGTCCTACATCAATCATTTTTATGATATTTGAGTGTCAAATTTTAATTTGATTCAACAACCTCAAAACTTAGACGGGCCCGTGAGTTGACTTGAACTAGTTGTTTGGTTGATGGATGGCTATCCACCAGGCCAACTATTAGGAATAATTTTGATTAGTCCATCAACCCTTTTACTAAAAAATTAAATCATAAATCCATCCTTATGTTTTTAAGTAATTTTAAAATTTCAGAACATAGGGCAAGTCTTTTACAAAATTACAAAAAATTACTCGGCAACGGATTACTTTTACTTTACCTCCCTGGAATTGGCTGAGTTGGGCTTAAAATAACCCATTTTAAGGCTCAAGAACCTTGATCCTTCATAAGATTAACTTTAAAGTCACCCTTCCAAACACGTAATTGGTGGAGTTGAGAGTTGATTTGGGGATCTTTTTAAAAGGCAAAATTCCATGCAAAAGGGCGTAGTTCTGAGGAAAAACCTTAAAATGTTGTTCTTTCAAGCATTAATTATATTATTATTGTTGTCTTTCTGGGGAGATTTTTCTTAGTTCGTCTGCCTTAGCTGTAGTAGGGGAGTATTTCAGTGTTTCTTCAAATGAAAGATCCCATATCATATTCACTCTATCAGCCCGTTTATACTTTCAACGGATGGTATAGTATACCTACCTTATCTGACCTATTATGATGCAACTTACAAGAACGTTTACCCTGTCTGTGTTTTCTTACTTTGCTAAAGAAGTTCGAAAGACCTTTTTTGAGGAAAATTTCACTCTAGCACCATTTAGCCTAAGTAAAACAAGGATTCTATTCTACTTATCTACTAGTTACTCATGTTTGCGGTTAATTGACCCTTAAAAGCAAGTGTAATTGAGCCAGCAGAACCAACCAACTTCTACTGCAGCTTAATCTCTATTTTACGCCTTTGCCAACACATAAAAATTGTAGCCCTCATAAAATTGTTCATATCCTCTGCTTAATTACTTTCTCCCCAACTCATTTCCCCAATGGGGCATTAAATGCGGAAATTTATCGCGACTTAAGTCAGGTTAAGGCTTACGATAGTTCACCATATACTTTGGATAGATTGTGCTTAATTCTTACAAAATAAAACATCTTTCTTTAACCTGTGTTATCGAGTCGTTACACAACGCCATCACTTCAGTTTGTTCTTGTAGAGTTCCTCAAAGCAAAATAACATAGATAGCTAGAAAATGTAGATACATAAGCAAATACTACGGTAAAAATTACGGTACAGATACGCTCAATTTACTTTACATGATTGTTAACTATGATTTTATTACTTTGTTGGTATTGGTTAAGAAAAAGTACAAGTTGTCTAAATGTTCAGGTCAAACTATTTTAGTCTGTCGTATGTATTGTGGGCTTTTGTTTAGGACCCAAAAGTCCAAAAGTATTCATTTACACGTTTATTTCTGCTCAAATTGAAACTTATGAGGCTTGACTAGAATGAGGATTTAGACACAGTCAGTACAGTTGGTCATACCTAGCTTTTTTCATGTATAACTTCTATGCATACATTTTGTTAAACTTTTGCTTGGGTGGGGCAGCAGCGACACAGCTAATTTTTCGCACTTTACATTAACCTCCAAGGGGCTTGTTCCTACATTGCTAAGGGTTTTATTTGGACCACCTAGAATTTTATTTGTTTTATAAAATACCACATGTTCCTTATGCTGTTACTTAAATGGTAAAAATCAGTTTCAAGTTCCAACTCAGAAACAATTGTAATTTTTATTTACTTGGCATAACACGTATTTCTAAATGATCAATTTGTTTTTCTAGCTAACAGACCACGAAATAAAATTAACCAGGAAATATTTACTTTCCCATCACTATTCTGCCGTACATTATATTTAAATGAAGAAAATCCTATAGCCACCCCTGTCAGTTAGGAACTAATTTTTTAAAACCTGCCTAGCCAAGCCACTTAATATACTATACATCTGCATATTTATTAAACAACAGTGAAGACGCGACAGGATGCTCGCTCAACTCTAAACTTGCAAACCGGTAGCGTTGGTGGTTATCCAATGATAACCCGGTAAAGGGGGTGGACTTTGTACTTGGGGGTGTGACTATCGCTTTC
>JAQFZX010003281.1:0-13151 GCA_034682405.1 Hydroisotoma schaefferi | reverse complement strand
AAAGTGGCAACAAAATGTGGCAACACGAAAAAGTACAGAGTTTTTTGGTGGACCTCACCTTTCCTGCAATCCAACCAATTTCCTATATTGTTTACCTTTCTGCACACCTATTCAACTTAAAGCTTCTACTTATAAGTAGGGATATTTGATTAATATTCCTTTACAGACTTATTTTGTAATGAATTAATTAGTTGACATCGATTGATTGGAAGTTTAGTGTCGTAGAGTTAAAACCTCCTCCAAGCAGCTATATTAACCCAGTCAATTGATATAACCTACGGGTGCTGTACTTCACATTTAACTCAATCATTATTCAATCTATAATTACAAGGTGACCTGTGTCCCATTTTACATTTACAACGAAATCAGTTTATTTAGTTTACAATTTTTCACCCTGTCGGGTCTACCTGACCCCCACGGGTACCTAAAACTTTGGCTTTTGCCAAAAATAATCAGGTATTTGTTACTTTTGAGCAAAAGCAGAAGAACAATATTTTGGTAAATTTAAGATCAGGGGGCTTATTTTTGACCTCCATGGGTCACGGGGTCGTGCGATCGAGCTGGTTTACGAACTTAAGCCTAAAATTGGCCCGGACCCACTATGCAAAATTTTGGCTCTGTAGTGTCATTCCTTCGAAAGTTATCGGTGTCATACACGGACGGACGGACGGACGAATTGCGTGGCTACATAAGCCCAATTGACCGGGCTAATAACTCTAACATCCGTGCAAGTCATTTCTCTTACTTGACAATCCAAGCTCAACGATTTATGAGAGGAATGGATGATTTGCATGTCAACGATACATTATTATATTACTTATCGATTGATCTAGGGGTTCATGTTAGTACGATAAGACAAAACGGAGGAACCTAATAGTAAGGCCACAATTCCTGCTACCATAATTCTAATAAATACATGTTGATTCGTGTCTGTTTGGAATAATGAAACCTAGTTTAATTAAAATAAAATGTGACGTGGAGGAGAGTAGGCTAAATGTTAAAATGTTAAGCAGACAAAATCGTAGAGTATAGAATAGTATACTAAATGGGAAGGGATTCATAAACAACCCGGAATAATCCCCTCTCTAATAAATGGAGGTTGAACAGAATAATTCCCCCGTGGGCCATTATTTTGGGAAATAATCTCACATAAGCAAAAACGGACAATGTTTTGCAAAACCGGGGGTATAAATTCGTAAACTTAAAGGACGTTGAGCAAAACCCATTTTATAGATTGGCCACTATTTTGCATAAGTCTCAGTCACTAAAGTTCTCTATTTTTTCACTGACTAGTGTGACTAGACGCTGCTTATGGAATGGAGGAACGGGAAACACGTCCTTAAAAGTGGCTCATAAAAGAGGCATTTCCCAATCTCTCGTTTCCTAAAAACAAGAGTTTATTATTCTGTCTTAACTTGAACCTATTTATATTCCGATAAGCTAAAGGTCGGGACCTTTGACCTTTTTCTCTTCTTCAAAAAATAATGAAACAAATCTTCAAACGACAAAATATGCTTTACATTCTAAGTCATTCGGTTAGTTAGATAAACCCAAAGTAAATTATGGGTTGTTGGGGCTGTATACTTTGACTGTTTTTAAATTCAAAGACGATTTAAATTAATCTAGGACGATATGGCCAGTGACCACTTGGTCAACGACGGAAAAGACAAAGTTGTACTTTGTACTCTCTTATTTATTGAGTTGGATGGTTGGGTTCCACCATATATTTCAATAGTCAATGCATGTAGACCTGCAATGCGTTTCAACTTAAAGCTTAATACAATTTAACATTTACCGATTTTTTAAAACCTCGTTTTCTTAAAACAATTTCAATTTAAGCCGTCAGCAAGCTTTATTTTGGAAGCTTTTAGAATCATATAATTTCGGTTGTTATCAGTAGTTGTTCTGCATGTAGAGTTGTCAGTATTTGCATTACTTTGTATATTACTCACTGGCACTGCCTTTTTAAACGAGTTTGTAACAAAAACACCATATTATCTGCGTGTGTTGCTGACCATACAGAGAACCAAAAAACCGCATAACCTACATATTTACAAGCACGAACAGGGAACCAACAAGCATTGCAATGAATGTAATTAATATTATGCTTGATTACTAACGAATAGAGAGTTTAACAATCACACAAATACAAAGGAGACAGTTCATAAGCTATCCCTTTCAACCCAGTTTCAGTTTTGACATATTTACAAAAAACTTCGGCCAAAGAGCCAGATTAATCCGACATTTTGATCAACTATTTTGCACAAAGTTTAAGGAGAATAAAGACTTAAACAAGTAAGAAGCTGGTAAGGTTTCCCTGATCCAAATTTCAGACTTTTTTGTTGGACAAAATTATGCATAAAACTGATAAATAATCTTCCCTCATATGTTTTAGATTGATCTTGCCAATATTCCTAACAATGGCCATAATTCCATCCAAGATCCCAACTCTCAAAACCAACTCCACTGCTAAAACCTTCTTCTGTGTTATAGTTATTATAGTCACTCTCTCAATATTCCTAAGCTCCGTAGAGGCACGCCCACGTTCTAAACTTTACGAGGAATTATCCGATAAGAACTACGATAGGATTACTTTTCCTACGGCGGATTATGAACAAAATTCGGATTACACTGAGTTTGAAAAAGAATTCGACCCGGATATTAAAGAAGCCTTGGGCCTAGATATAAGAAGGGGTGGAAATCGGATAAGCTTTTCGGAGAGAAATAAAGCGTACAAGATTGATGATTGTGTTTTAGGAACGAGGAAGAATAATAGGGCTTCATATTCCAAGAAATCTACGCTGACCTCATGTCCACCGGATTATTATTATAAGGGATAACCAGCTTTCTAATAGATAAGGGTTTTACTGAACATTAATAAAACTATATGGCTATAATTAAGATAAGCACACAGAAAGGAGACCGTACTTTTATCCGTTAATTAAGACAGCAACACAACCAAAGTGACTCAATAAAAAAAATCAAGCTTATTATTCATTTATTACTCAAAATTAAAGGATATTCTTTCTTGCACAAACAAAAACCACTTCCTATGTATACCTGAGGTTCTTTTACTCGTATTTTCATTTAATTATTTAATAATGTTTGTTTTAGACCAAACTATATGGGATATTCTCAAAAAAGCTGCTCGAAACTAATAAAATGGATTACTAATCAGGTTAAATTAAATACAGTGAGTACCTTTATGCAGACCTTTTTATCGGTGAGTTTATAATAACAAATAATACATTCAATCATTGCAAAACATCCAGATTTCCATCCAACCAACTGCTTGTAAACTTTGAGTAAATAATTCGCAAATTTCATACGTAATCTCATAAAAACAACCTCCTTGAAGCCTGAGCTTGGTGGCTTTCAGGCAATCCCTGCACGGGAAATAGAAAGTAGGATCCGATGATCCGAAATCAATTAATACACGTTTCCTTACATAGAATCCCACGTACGTAGGTATGTTTGTTTGGAAATTATAATGCAAAAAAGGCAGTTAATTCAATAATTCATGGTTGAATCCCAAAAATCAATCCCAGTTTCATGTAGGATCTCTCCCCGTCAGCTCGGAAATAATTAATGAAGGATAACGTAAGTTAAATCGGGCTTGGTTGAAAAAAAAGCTAGCATGCATGGCCATGAAGAATCAATCACAATCACTGCCAATCTAATTTAATATGTATTTAGTTCTCTAATACAAAAGCAAACATCCACCCGAGAATTCCCAACTTTACAATCGATAATTCATACAGAAGTTACAGTAGTAATGTCTGCTAATACAGTAGTTTTGTTGTTAACGGGATTATTTGCAAAATGTGTCAACACGAAACGATGAAATATAAATGTCTTGCTTTGCTTCTCTAAAAACAAGTTTTTTCGCAACAAAAAAAACCATTTCTCACGATTTTGCCAAGTTTCTTTGTAATTTTTAAAGAGTACTTTTAAAACTTGTAATTTAATGCTACCTTTTGCCCACTAATTTCTTAATGATTCTAAAGAATATCAAGATTCAATTCACTTCTTGCTATCTACGCATTATTTTATTAGTCAGCAAACATTAGATTACTTTCATGTCCTATCAAGTCATGGGCTTCAACTTTTCCCCACAAATCAACTTCTGAATAATTAAACCCGTTCCAGCAAACTTTCTTTTCTATTATTGGCCTATCTACTTTATTCGAAAATGCTCCAAATGACCGAATCAAGCACAGATTGACAATCGTTCAATCGTTACGAGTCTTGTTCTACATTTTTGCAGTTAATTCTCCAAAATAAACCCTGATTAAAGTAACCCTTATTCTATCTTAATCTTGGGCTCTTACACTCTTCGTCCAAATTTTATATTTATGTCGAGCAGACACATAAAAACTTCCAGTCCCAATCCTTAAAATATAAAAAGTTAAAAATGTTCCTTTAGACATAATTAAACCCTTAAAATGACCCTATTAGCCACACCACACCCCCACAGATCTCTAATACTAACTATTATTATTATTATAGCGATAACAATTACATTTCATGTTCCCCCTGTTCAAGGTCAACAGGGTCAGGGCCAGGTCGACAGCAGTGACTTCCAATTCAAGTCAATTGTATTGGGTCAGTTCCCCATTTCCGGCTTAACATCCCCATCCCATTACATTTGTAATAAATGCCTGTAAAAATTGTTTTTTTTACAGGAGTGGTTGTGAGACTGGACACCCTTAAGGTGCTAAACGGTTCGATGGTCCTACAAGAGCAGTTTAAAGACCTAGTATTCTCCACAATATCAGCTCTGAGTGTTTCCTTCAGTTCGGGACCCTCCAATGGATCCTTTAGCTCTTCTAATGGAACGAGGACATCCAACATAACCGTCCTTTCTCTGGGACTTGAAGATGATCTCGACCGGTTTGAAGACATCGATATTCTTTTTACCCTTCTGGGATGTTTGCAAACTTATGACATTCATGAAAGGGTTGTGGACCAATTTGGACCCGTCGTTCATATCGCTATCACTGGTTAGTTTTTAGAAAAATGTAGCATATTTCCCGTGTTAACTTTCGAAACATGAAAAACAGGCAGTCCTTTGCATGATAAAACCACTAGTAGCTTTCTCGTCGCTTTGCCACTAATTCCAGCAATCTGAATTGTACTAAATAGATGCTTACCGTACCGTGTAAAGAGGTTAGAAATAGCGACTCCCAGTTGTGTTACTTTTACCAACGTACCGTAAATACTCGAATAGTGTCCTCCCCCGAATAGTGTCCCCCTTAATTACCATTGAAAACCCGAAAGCCCCATTTAATTGCATGTTAAATTTGACACAAAAAAATCAATTAGTGTCCCGGGACGCAATTCGAGTATATACGGTACTCTGTTTCTAAAAACTAAAACTACGACTGCTACTACACTATACTCGTTATGACCCTAAATTCTGTGGCGTAGATCCAGGATGTCCCCGTCTAGAGAGCTCCTCCTCGTTGACCATCCCCCTGACCTGGTACGAGCAAGATGCTGACCTTTTCCAGCTCCTCATTGACCTCCGGTCAGAGCGAGTATTGCCCAAATGGAAAGACGCCATAATCATTTACGACATTCAGTCCGGACTCAGTCTGATGGACACGGTTGCCCAAGGTTTTGGTTCGTTTCCGGCCTTCCAGGATATTGCTCTAACCCTCTACACCATCAACAGTCTCAGCATGAAACGATCCTTGTAATACTATTTTATTTTATCAATACTTCACCCAAGATCAATTCTTAACAGCCAAAAATAATACTGTAATTTTCATGGGAAATATAATATAATTCTAGCTCGGATCAAATCGAAGACATTCTATATAAATACCAGTTGTCTGCCGAAGGGAAATTTGTCGTTATTACCCAAACTTCAAATATCAACCGAGTTCTTGAAGTGGTAAGGAGTTAAACTGTATCAATCCTACCACCTGAACACCATGAACATTAACACGACCACACCCCCAAATTATCTTGAATGCACAGCTCAGAGCAGTTATGTGCACGATCTGAAGTAAATTATATATAATCGCAGCTCATCTCTTTAAAAAATACCTACCGTCCATCCCACACACACCCAAGGGTTATGGGCGTTTAATATGGCCACTTTTTGACTTTCCCGTGGGGAATTTTCGTTAAAAATGAAAATTTGAAAAAATGCTAAGATAGAGCGAATTTTTATTTTTAACATAAAGGTAGGGGGAATTATTTAGAGAGGGGAACTATTAACGGTGGAATTAAATCGATAAATACGGTATATATTTAACTACTACGAGTACGAGTATCTAACTTTACCTTCCTTATATATCAAACCCCACAATTTTAAGTTTGACCCATAAACCCAGCAAATTCACAGCATTTTATTTATTTATTAATTTCTTCCCAAATTAACTTAAAACAATTTTATTCCAATTGATGCATTTTTTCAAGGCAAAAAGAACCAAAATGCTGTCCATAGTAAAGCAATGGATATTTCTGGGAGCGGATTCCACAGGACCCGAATTTAAATGGGACTACGTCCGAACAAAGGTCATAGATGACGGGGTCAACGTAGCTTTCATTATGAATTCATCCGTATCTAGCAATTCACCTTTGAACGGCAATTCAGTTGTTAGTAATTCTACCCCATTTCATGACTATTAAAACCCCATAAACATGAAAAAACTAATAACATCCCCGATCTATGCATGTAGAACCCTCTGTTCTGCCAATCCCAAGCGTTGCTTATCCTCTTATCGGATGTTTTGGAAAATCTGGCCAACTGGGAAATGGACCTATATCTACAAGTTTCTAATGAAGAATGGGAGATAATAAAACCAACCAGGGTGGACCGGGTTGTAAATATCACCGAAAATATGCGGGTCAAGAAGCTTTTATATATACTTTAAAAGATGTACTGTATATGCTCAAATAGAGTCCCGGGACACTAATTCATTTTTCAGTTTTTTGGGGGTCAAATTTAACATACAATTAAATGGGGACACTACCCGAGAGGGGACACTATTCGACCATATACGGTATGCCTATTGTCTCGAATAGGGACCAGGGTTATTAATAAGTTCTGGGGATTTCTCAAGGGTCAAATTTAACACACAACTGAATAGGGTTTATGGGCTACTAATAGTAATTAAAGGGGCTACTATTCGAGGCAGTACGGTAGTTATAGGATAAATGCATTGCATTCCTTAAAGGTACTCCAAACTTGCAGAACCAACTGAGTGACAAAGTGCTCGCATTTTGCGACCGAAATGCCTCATCCTGGAACTTCCTAGCAGGGGAAAACGGTCAAGTAGGGAAGCAAGTCTTTGAAGTCGGATGGTGGAACCCGGTCACAGGTCTTCGGATGACGGATGACCTTTTGCCCCATGTTACAGGCGGATTTCGCCAACGTCGAATTGACGTCACGTCTATGCATGTAAAGCTTGTTATTTTCCATACAAAAACATAACTTTTAACCGGGTTGAAAGCTATTTCATCCTCCCCTTAAAAGTTTCCCCCGTGGCAAATCATTACTCGAGATGATCCAGAAAACCCTGGGAATGTCACCTATTCTGGGCTCATGTTCGAAGTGTTAAATCACATGTCGGAAGACCTAAACTTTACCTACAACGTTATTGAGCCGCGGCCGGGAGAAACCTGGGGAATTTTACAATCCGACGGCTCCTGGACAGGAATGATGAAGTTTATCGCTGAAAATAAGGCAAGTTTTGGGAATAAACGCTGCGCTTTGTAATTTCACCATGATCTTGAGGAGTTAATTTGTGTAAAATACATCTAAAAGGTTGTGTTGGGTGCGGCAGCCTTCACGGTCACACCCGAACGAGCCACTCATGTTAACTTCACCGAAGTTCTTGAAAGGGAAGCTTATGGATTTATGGTGAATCGACCCGAAGAACTATCCCGAATTTTGCTATTCGCTGCCCCATTTAGTCCCAAGGTCATACTCTACCTTAACAGGTATTAGTATTATCTTTGGTGATAACTAACGCGTATCGAATCTTATACAGGTCTGGCTATGCATAGTCATAACGGTTATCTTGGTAGCCCCCATATTGAACTTGATTCATAGTCTCAGCTACTACTACAAGTTCCACCAGAAGGTTAATGATCGGGGGTTCTTTAAGATGAAGAACTGCTACTGGTACATTTATGGATCCCTCCTACAACAAGGTTCTTTATTGCTTTAATTTCTAAAATATACTCGAAATTTCTTTAATTATATGGCTTCCTTAATTTGTAATTATTAGGAGGGATCCACCTCCCGGAAGCTGTTAGTGGACGGATGCTCATAGGGTTCTGGTGGCTATTTGTTATAGTCACTGTTACAACTTATTCCGGAAACTTGGTAGCTTTCCTTACCTTTCCTAAGGTAGAGAGTCCTGTAAATACTGTAAATGACTTGATCCACCATCGGGGTGTGAATACCTGGGGATTTTTGACCGGAAGTGTTATCGAAGATCACTTACAGGTTTGCGGAGACAAATATTTCATAGCGAGTGCTTTATACCTCACACAATTTATTTTAATAGCGGCTATCAAAACTTCGTTATCAAAATCCCGTCTTTCCCGACGTACTCATCCAATTGCAATATTGCTTTCAATTCGTTGCATATTTTCGCTACCAATTGCGTCATTCTCATTATGAAGCGGTCGCTATATTCTACAGAATTCCTAATTCCAATCAATCTCGTTCCTAATTTTGCGATTAATTCCTCCAAAGAAACTGTACAGATTCATTAATTAATTAATCCATTAATTTTTACCCCAAGAGAGCAACTGATCCCGAGTTTGTCTCCTTATACAAAAACGCAATAAGGCATCCATTTTTCAACGCAAGTGTCCTAAACATGGTCAAGAATCACCAACATGCCTACATTGACTGGAAGATCGTACTCCTGACCGCTATGCGCGATACTCTAAAAGCAACTGGGAAATGTTCCTTCATAATCGGTTACCCTATCATTATTTACTTAGCAAATTCATAAAAAAAGTGATAAGTACCAACTAGAGGGGTTTTTATACAGGTGCTGAAACATTCTATGAAGAAAAAATCGCCCTGGCAGTTCCAAGGGGAAGTCCCTACCTACCCATATTCAACAAGGAGTAAGTCTACATACACTTTATAATGTATTAAGACGCTGCAGTAACTTTTGCAACGATTTCAAAACTCTTAAAACCTTTCTCAAATAAGCGTTACCATAAATCCTCGCCCATATACCGCCCTCTTTTATTATACCTCACCGCCGCAAGCCTATCCTTTACATGTTAAAAGGGATGTTGAATATGCTTCAAAACACATTTTTTATATGTATAACCCGCGGTATCTGGGCGAGGATTTAGGGTACATTCTTTCCTCCAGAATTTCCCAAATGCAGCAAACCGGTCTGATAAAAAAGTGGAAGAGTCGCTACTGGCCCGGCAAGGATAAGTGTACCTCGCTGTCTTTTGGAGCGGCTGCGACCCGAAAGGTCGGGATTGGGGATATGCAGGGATCCTTCTATCTACTTCTTTTAGGTTTCTGTATCGCTTTAGTTGCCCTCATCATCGAGTTAATTATTTACCGTCGAAGAAGACAGAGGATGATCAACACCTTGAACATCCTCGTTGGGAACAATCCCTCCACCCAGTTTTGGCAGCAGAAGAAAATAGCATTCTTAAACTGATAATATGCTCCGTTTTAAAGGAAACTTGTAGGATATTATCCAAATCTGCGGGGTTTGACCTGGAGGGCAACTTTATCAAGGAGGGATTTATTACAAGATAGGGAATTAGATATTAGAGACAGATTGTAGTCCATCAGCTAAAAGTAGTCAACTAAGAAGCTATATACTTAATGCGTTGCTGCTAAAACTTTAAAACTGCGTTTCTAGATATATTTAAGCTTGGTAGATGACTTTACGTAATCCTTCAAAAAGTCGGTTCATTTGGGGTTTTATTGTCAGGAAATCCTAGTTTCTCAGTATAATACATGTTATTTTCCAAACCATGAGTGTTTGAACTGAAGTATTCACAGGAATCCCTATTGTCTCACTCCTTAAAGTTTAATATGTAAATAAAGATTCACTAAACTTTTATTCATGCATAAAAGTCAGGTTTCCTGGAACGGAGTTTACTCTTATTAAAACATTCACCAAAGCTATTAAAACATTTATTTAATGTAAAATATCAAAGAACTTTTCATTCAACCAGAATCCGTCAACCAGTTGTACGCTTTTTCATATTCATACAGAAAATAGAGAATGCAAACGCCCATGTCATCCACCTGTACCTTCTTGCTGGTCATGAATATTCTGCTGCTGCATGTGGACAACTCCCACAAAACCGTTCTGGTAATGGTAATGCTAACAAAACTACATACAAGATTAACTAGGAAATAAATACGACATTTATTTAAAAACCATTGCCATTTATTCCTACAACATGCATAATTGATACTATGATTTTTAGGGAATATCTCTCCAAAAAGCAGATAACAGCGCAAATCACATAGGGTCAAGCATGTCACAAATCGCAATGGCACAAGCCGCTTCTAACCCGGAGGAAGTTAGGCAGGGCAAGTGCGTTTGTGTTTGTCCTTTGGAGGTGAACTTCGGTTTTTATTCCCTACGCTTATACAATTTACAAAAGTTAAAGGGTTTAAAGTTACAAAAGCCTTAACAAATCATATAATATTTCAAGGTTCCAGCATCAATCCAGCCCAATCAATCCAAAGTCGGGGTTCCTAAGAATTCAACTCAATAAAATAAAACTCTGGTTTAAAATACTTTTTTACATTTAGCACAATCAACTTATTTATTACAATTAATATGAAGAATTAAATCAAAGAAATTATAAATGCAAGTATATTTAGACAGAGTTATATTTATTTATATTTGTAGCAACTTAATCGTCCACTTGATAATAACTCCCATCATGCTTGGAATAATAGATCTCTTCAATGCAGAATAGCACGGTCTCGCAACAATCCCAAAAGGCTGGATAGATCTCGCCACCTTTTTCTGATACCTGGTTTTTGCAGTCAGTCTCAAGGCCCTTAAACACTTTCTAGAACCCTCAAAAACAGCTACGGCCATTGGAATAAGTGTCAGGCAGAAAATGAGCACACCAATACTAATCATGACCGGTACAAGATAAAACGGAAAGCCTAGCGTCTCATGAAACCTTATCAGACCGAAGTTAGACATACAAATGAGGGTTGTCCCGCAGAACAACATGGTTGGAACGTTCTCAAATCCGTGACCATCATGCCAAACTTTTATCCAGACTTTTAACACGTTTACCAACTGAACATTGGATTTAAATAGACTCAAGTGAGCAATGGCCCTACGGAATTTCCTCCTTACAGACCCACTATTACTACTGCTTTCAAAGTCCCATTTCTTTAACTTGGAGAGTGAGCTTTTAAGGGAACCAAGTACCTGCAGCATCGATAAGAACGTCAATAGTGTGTAGCCGTACAGAATTACTACAGACTGGAACCATAAAAATAAGAGGACGAACATTAGTCCAAGGCGGAGAAAGAATGATAGGAATAAGTGATATTTCAAGCAGGGTAAAAAGTACACAAGGAATGGGTACATGGGGTCGATTCTGAAAAAACTAGCAAATATAGAAAAAAGGGTGCATGCTAAAGACATTAGGGTGAATAGGTATAGAGAAATCTTGATTAATCGTTGCTTCAATTTAGATTCCCCCTTTCCCTCGTGTAGCCTCAGACCCAGCTTCAGTAGAAATTCTGAAAAATACCCGTTGTTTTGCATAAATTCTCATTTTGACAGTATTCATTTAATTGGATTACCTCTCTCAACGCGTAAGACCACACCCATTCCATCAAAAACTTGGGTCGTTCTCGAAGGATGAAGTGAGAACACCTTATGCACAGGGAAGTTAAGATAGCAGGCGAGAATGTACATGAGATATACTATACTTTCAAAGAGTTCAAAAGCGGATACTATGTTAGAATTCTTGATCTGAGAAAGTTTTAAAACCAGCCGAAGTCCGCAGAAAACACTGAAACTGAGAAATAGGAAGGTCACAACATAAAGTCTCCTCTGCTCAGCCACACTCCGTTTTAACATTATCAATTGCCTGTTTTCGTAATCGACCTCAGTTTTAAACTTGGCCAGTGACAACTTTTCATACAGTTTTATCGCAAACCCAAACACCTTCCATATTTCTGTAGTCGACATAATTCTCTATCCTACCTTTTGGGAATTTATTTTAAAAACGTTGACCTTTTTATGACCAATTGTTCGGGAAAGTTTTGACTACAGTCACGGTGAGAGTATCTTTGGTAGACACTGCGCCTCGAAGGGAAAGTTTGCTCTGAATACCTTACTTTACTTTCTCAATGTCATAAGCCGCCTCTTTAATTTAATGAACTTATATAAGATATCTGTCAGAGACATTTTAGGTAGACTACCGTACCGTTAAATACGGTATATTCATAATGCAACCTATGCAGCTTTGGAATGACTATAAATGTCTCTAATGGAAGTTTGCTTTACTTTTGCCTACTTTAGGCCCCTTAAACATAATGTCAGTCTCTATTTCATACATAACATATTATTTTTATTTTTTGTTTACTTTCTCATCCCGATTTTAGCAAATGCTACACGATACGACGTAGCTTGAAGATAATTTAATATGCCGTACTTCCACAGGAAAACATGCATAACGGTTGCTCCTTAAACAAAACCGAGGTTGAATAATTCATACGATTTTAAGGTGATTTGATTTATATTCATCTAAAAGTCAGACCTAAAATGTCAAATACTTCTTTTGCAAACCAAGTAACTATCTACAAAACTCTATTTTAATCAAATAAACCGATAAAAGGAAACGATAGAATCGATGACAAAGAAAAGAGATATGATTGATTTAATCATGCGGTATTAAAGTAACAAAATACTCCAAAATCCAGCCGAGTCCGAGAAAGCATTGCATGATTTATTGAGGGAAGAAGGATACCTTATCATTGCCATATTTCTGTGTAATTGCGTGATTATTTAAAACCAATTTCACTAATGTGAACCTCCCAATACGGCTCATCTCAGCTTCTATATCCTTCTCTGCATTATTAAAGGCATGTAAATGCCTTTTATGTGAATGAACTTTCACTCTGTCCGTCTGTCCGTCTGTCCGTCTGTCCG
>JAQFZX010003280.1:0-13155 GCA_034682405.1 Hydroisotoma schaefferi | reverse complement strand
TTACTTGGATTTGATTAGGTCATCAAATACTTGAATAGTGTAAATGCTGACTTGCATGAATCATTAATCTATCCATGCATGCATGCCAATAATTATGTACACTAACTACCCAAGAATTCCGCAACTAACACATAATTATAATCGTAAACTCCTGCACTAATCCTTTTAATAAGCTACTTTACCCTCTGCTCGTTGCTGGTTGTTTTGAAACTTAATCCGTTATTTAATTTTAGCACGAGGAACGGCCTTCATTACACTACTACTTCACTAACTACAACTTTACATACATCCTTACTTTTATCACCTTATATTCTTTCTGGAAGGAATGAATGGCGTAATTTTACAATACCAAGAAGTGTTATTTAGTGTGTCAACAAGTACACGAGTCAAAGTCTTAGATAATACATAAAAATCCATATCAACTTACCATTCAAACGGTTCCAATAATTCGACCAACTCAACTTTAATTCGGCAGTGGGTCAATACCGTCAACAAATTATGTCGGATCTGGTCTGGTTAGTTCTTCGTATTCATTTGAGTTCTTTGAAATTCAATGTCACATACTCAAATTACAGTTACAGTTTTTCATAAAACACCGCATCGACCCATTTATGTAGTTGATAAACGTTTGTTAAGGTTCTCTAAAGAGTTTCGCGTGTTTTTTCTCAAAAGAATAAAATAAATCCGCAGGTATCTTTATTGCTTAAATCATATCACTTGGTTTCTCCACTTCTTTAATGATGAAAAGGCACAGTCGAAAGAGCATACAGTTGACGGTAAGGTTCACAGTTCCGTTCCTAACTAACCAAAAATGGGCTAATGTCTGTAGGTTTTACTTCCAAAAGAGAAGGATTTTACAAGCATAGAGTCTATTTTCTAGCAGTTCCAGTTTCTCTGCAACTAAATTCGTACTTATGAATAGCAGCTAAGGTACACACTAATGATATCAACCTTACTCATTCACAAATCACAAGTAGGAAAGCCGGTCAATACTTTTTTTGGTTTCACAGAACAGAGCCTTATCAAAGCAATCCAATACTATCCTCAGTAGTGTTACCTACAAACAAGTCAACACTACGACATGGAGTGATTGAGCTGCTAAAGTATTTGCAAAAACTAACAAGACTATATTCCTGTCCTCCTAAAGCTGGTTAATAGTTCCCATTTAGTTTAACAACGACTAATGAAATGACGCAGCCTGTACTTTTTCATGTCACAAAAACCACTATTCTTATACCAATAACTAGTCAATTGTCACATTAAACCCAAACCCATAAATCATAATCATTCTCTCTCGCTACGGTATGTTGTTAGAGTTCTTTTATTCCGTGCAGTAATAGTGTTAATTCAAGGATCCAAAGCTTCTCAGGATAATCGGGGATAAAAATCTCTGAAGATCTTCCCTCTTCTCGATGGAACTCTCCTTAGGTAGGTAGTAATCGTATTCGAATGACTACCTGTAACACATCCGAAGACTGATTCAATATCCAGCTATTGTATCCACCTTTTCAAATGATGATCAACGCAACGGCAGCTGGTCGACGGGGATCAAGAATTTCCATTAAAGTACGAAAGGTTCCTAACTAGTCTACAGTTCAGAACATTATAAAAATGGATCTCTTCTGAAGGATCTAAGGAACTTTGCACGGTTTGGAAAAATTCCTTACTCCTCTCCTTACAAATAAACCCAACCTTTTATGAAACTTCTGGAAGTGTAAATGGACAGTAAGTAAGTGGCCTTATTCCTTATAAATGTACCCGGTCCACCCTAATGAAAGGTAACAGGAAAACTAAAGGTACCTTCGGGTTTCTGTCTCCAAAACAATTAACACAGCAAGTACACACTATTTCATTCCAGTACTATTACTGTTAGGACTAAATACAGACTTTCCAACTTTTCAAAGAGCCCAGGTAAGTACCCTCGGCCCAGGTACCAGTTAGTTACTATTGCTAACCAGGTATGAAAACTAACTTAAGTACAAACGATAAACGAGCTAAGATCTTGTTCTTCTACAAAAGCTCCTTCTTCACTCCAAGTAACTCATGGAAGGATAGAGAGGATTTTTTTCCCACGGAGAGGGTCTACCCAAGAAAAACTATAAAACTTGGATGGATCTTGATTCACGTTGTAGAAAAATAGTGATCCATTGCATTTGCAATGGGACTGGGGACTAAAAGCACTAACCAACGAGACAACATTAACATTACTACAACCGCTTAGGTAGGTACTATACAATAGAATACAATAATGCAACAACTACATGAAAACACCATCAGCTAAAAGCACAACAGCATTTCATTGCATTAGCTAACATTGCTACATAGACAGAAAGTACAGGCGAACAGAATATAAGCTTACTTTTAGGTTTAGTAAATACATTAGGTTCAACTGCAGCCGCAATAAGAATCATGCAACTCCCCTTCAATTGTACGGACAAACAAGTTACCTATGATTGTATGCTAAATGATAGTGATAGTAAAAAACATTCATAAGCCAAGGTGGAAAGGAATTCATTGAAACCCTTCGTAGACTATGTTAAACTTATGTAGAAGAAGTAATGCAACCCGGTCTACACACATTCCGACTTATAACGCTGAACAACATGACAGTTTAACCATAGCTAGGTCCCAAAGATGTTTAAATATTTGTTAAATCTTGGAAATTAAGTATTCTGCATCATTCTGTATACTATATAGCTCTTTGACATTATACTGATTAGATTAGGCTAGCATACACAGTACAACTTCTCACCTGTACCTGTGCCACCTTACTCTTTTTACTACGATGATGATTACAGGTAAACTTCACCCCCTGTAATAACATATACAAGTATCAACTGCAACTAACTATAGTGATATCCACCCCATGTGTTTTTAACCACTTGACACTGTATCGTACACACGTATTTGGGATGGAAGGAAGTAATGCATTGTGTTGTACGAATGTAAAATCCAATAACTTCATAGTGGACGTCTTCAATCAAGTCATGGACCTTACCTGTATTAAAATTACTAAAAGTAATAATGCAATAGGAATGAAAGGGTTGGTTTGGCAGGTGGCTCGTCTCATATTCGGCATTCTGCTTTATTTTCCATAAGACCCTGTTTTATTCCAACCATGAAATATTTCTCCATTGAAACCCAATACTTTTCACTCCTCTTCTGGCCTTTTCGTAGTAAAAAGGCTTAAAGTTTACTCTATATTGCTTAAGCAGCCTTTTTCTACTGTAACTATAACCAAGGCTGTGAATGACGGATTAGTTTAAAGCTTTTTTGGTCAAAACTAGCTAACATTTTCTATCTCAGTATTGCAAGTCAGCTATAGTTACATTCGTTTAGAATCCTCCCCCTATAAAATCCTAGTGTAAAATGCCCAAAAAAGTTCTCCAATTTAACATTGGTAAGCTCCAGGTTTAGACTAGGGATTGCTGCAGAGATTTGGTCTGCTACGTACAAAGGTATGTACCTTTTAAGATAGATACACCTGTAATTATCTACCCTCAGTCCAGTCCCTCCTTCAAACTGGATTCTACCCGTAGATATTAAGCACTAAATACTACGAGGTAGGAGTACATAGCAGAGATTGTTTTAATGCAAACGTTGAACATATTATTATTACAGGTATTTTCTAAAACTCCTCCAATAATCGACACTTTTACTCCACCTGTGTGTTGAATACAGAATATTTTTACCCAGAGTTGCTTTTACTTGGTGATAAAAGGCTTAGTCTAAATACCTAGCTGAACAATGACATTATCTACACATTTTTTTTTCTAGTGGAACTAGAATTTCTTTGCATTAGCATTATTCATCCCATTTCCCGTTGTAAGTATTCCTATCTGTATAATGGGCAGGGGCAGGAGGGCAAGGACTTGAAAACATGGGGTATTTTTTACAGAATCGGAGAAAGAAGCCAAATTTTAATGTTTTAAACTGGTTGTTGGTTCGGTACTACTTTTCCTTATTTATTGCATGTAAATGATAGTTCAGTTCTGCTACCCTTGGACTGCGATGTTGTAATATGGATTACTACCGGTTACAGGTGTAAGATTAGTTGTTATACGTGAACGTGACTAAAATGAGATTGCTTTGAAATAATAGGAAGAGAAACTGTAACAGGAACTTAATGAACGGTGAAGAAGAGTCGGAGCCAAGCAGTTACACAAATGATTATAGAGACGCAGATGAAATCTAGAAGCAATAAAAATTTGATTAATAACAGATCACTCTCCGTGGAATTGATGGAGTAGTAGTAAATGGAAGATAGCTACGCGTGAGAATTTTTCATAAATTCAACGCAAGAACGGGATATTTTTTATTTTTTATTCCCAAGTTATAGACACTACTAAGGGAAGTCCTAGAGTATGTTCAAGTAGTACTTATTTACAATTAGTAATTATGGACACACACTATTCCATGAGGAATCATTCTAATTAAGGTCAAGGGTGATCTCTGAAGTATAATTCTGTTAGAGTTGTTTTGTCCGGGCGGATGCGGACTTTTCTATGAAAAAGTCTTCTTAATCTGAAAGAAAAAGATGGTTTTAAACTTTTAAATATCATATAATTAATTAAATCTCAACAAGACTAAAGTATTCCAGTCCAAGGCTATTTAAAAATATGCCATTTCCTAACTCACATGTTACATAAATCAACAGAAACTCGAGATGCATATTGAGCCCCAGCTAAGATTCGGCTCCGGACCAGTATATCTGTTAGGCCATTGGATAGCCACATTCTTCCAGCATTTGCCTTAGAATCTGTTAAGAAATTCCCAAAAGTACATAAATGTGTGTAATGCATGTAAAAAGTCTTATTATATGAAGCCAGTTTCCTCAGAATAAGAAAGTAAAGTCCCAAAACTTACAAAATGATTCCCACCGATCAGGCTTTTGAAGGACATTCACATCACTCAAGAACAAGCAAGGACTGGAAGGATGATAAAGCTTTCTCCTTAATAGAGTATTATCCCTAAAGGTAATCCCCTGATAGAGTTCTTGTTCCAGAAGACATTCCCAGCCAGCATCCTCCAAAGCATACCAATTAGGCTCTCGATTGGTGGACATGATCAGCAAAAAGGCAAACCTTAAGGCAGCCTGTAAGCTGGCATGTGTGTCTTTTACAGACTCTTTCCAGAAAAAGTTAAGATTTCCATCCAGACCGATAAGCGTGTAGGAAAATCCCAAGAAATTAGCTGCACTTTCCAGGTCTACAACATCCCCTCTGTGATTATGTGGAGTCTTAAGGGATTGAAAGTACTGGCTAATCATCTTTGCATCCTTCCCGTGACCCTTTCTCTGTCGCTTTCTCAGCTTACTAAAGTGGTAGAACTGGGTGTCATAAACTTTAGTATCCGTAGCCGATTGGTAAATCTGGGGAGCATAGCTTAGGCGTTTGAATAGCAACTCGGCCAGGAGGGAAAAAAGGTCATGGGTGTGGGTCGGCTTGTAGAGAAACATCCGATGGTCTAGACCCAGAGCTATTGAGGGATGTTTAGGAAACTGAGAACAGGGGTCAATCTTCCTTGAAAAGATTTAGGGTTCTTAAGAAACGGGGTTGGAGGTTTATTAATAAGAACATTTAGTGTTTTACGGATTGATTATTGTTTACTTTTTTGGTGGAGACGAGGGAGGAGATGCTTTGTTTAATTGTTGGTCAACCAGGATTACTTTGTAAATGGAGATAGAGCTTTCCCCATCTTTTATTTCTCGGGGTGGCCTATAAGATTTTAAATATGGGGAATTTATTAATGGTTTTAGAACGTAAATGGTAGGTCATTTTTAGTTTTAAAAATTCATTTTATGAACATTTGGTTTCGTGTAAAATTTGTCTACCGAATTGTTAAAAATCAAAATCAAACAGGATAAGAAATCCTGTTTTAACCTTGTTCTAGCTTAATATGTTTTTCCTGGAGTAAGCTATTTTATTGATGGGCTAAAGTTCTTACCCAATAGGAATAAGGTACTGGTAATACCAACTTTCCGGAATGGAACCCGTCCTCAAGAAATGATAAACTGAGTCTGGACTATTCTTAAGAATGTACAAATCATCAGAGTTCCTTATTGTAACCTTTCCGTCGAAATTCCTTGCGTCAAACATGACGTAATTAAACCCGAACCTTTGTCCAGCAGCTTTTAATTCAAAAAGTGACGATCCTAGCCGATATTTTGAGAGGAAATAATCCTTGAATCTTTGAAGTAGGATGTCAGGATCGCTTTTCTTCTTGCTTAATTCCATAAGACTACTCTGAAACCCACAATCTTCGCCGATATCTTCTAGATATTGTCTCCAATTTGTTATAATCTCGGATAAAATTTCATTTTTGATATATCTGTAATTGTCTTCGGACCCTGAGGCACTCCAGGATATTGAACGGTATAAGCTATCAGTCAAGGACTGATTTTCAACGATTTTGAACTTTTGTCCGTGTACTTTAATTCTTACTTCTATTGGGCTAAGCTTTCTGAAAATAAGACAACCATTCATATTTCCTAGTTTTAAATACTTTACACTAGAGTTATGAAAATAAGCTGAGTTCTTATCTTACTCTATAACATCTTCGTCAAAAAGGTCATCTGCGCTTTCTACAGGCTTGGACCCCAGCGTTTCATCCATTGGTATTCCATACCCAGACCAAACTCCATTGCCAGCTTTAATTGCTGGAAAATCGTACACAACATTGAATTTGTACATTTCATTCCACGGCCCTTAGGCCCAACGAATAGAAGTTTATAGGCCGTGATTTCATTTATTAAAAGCTTTTGGAGAGAAATTCCCCTTAGTAATCGTCTAGGAAATTTTAACCGTCAACCGTAATAAACAACTGTTCCCATTTCACATAACAACGATGTGACCTGGCAACTGTCCCATATAGCCATAGCACTAAACTGCTAAGGCTGTCCACCTCCTCATGCATCTTGCTAAAGATGAAACTAATAATTTGCTAATAACTAATAACAAACTTGCAAACGTAAGAAAGTCGATACAGTGAGGGCGTTAATCAATAATAATCAATAATTAATCAAATGCATAATAATTTACTCATCTATCATTTAATAACAGAAATCTATCATATCCACAGACGCCGATTGATACAGTACAGAAACACGGCATACTTTTCTGTCAGTCCTTATCTCTTTACTTCAGAAAACAATACGAATAGTGCAAAGTTTACTTATGATTTAGGTTTAGTATGAGATATTTTTCCAGATAAATATTTTGGATGAAAACCTTGGAAGATTTTTTCCTCTCAGAGTTCCATTCCATGCTATGCAATTAAACGATTGCCGTCAGTTTAGCAAGGTAGCACTGTACTGAGTTTGGACTAAAACACGCGTGTAGAAATCTTCAAACAGGTTTCTTACGAAGTACAGATCTTCAAGAGCGTGTTATGCTCTGCTAAATTAATTCCGAACCCCATGCTTTATTTTGGAAATGCTGGACTATATGACTAACACAATCTAATGCTGTTTGAACAACCTATGGAATAACAAAGCCCAGACGAATTTAAACAACAACAATTTCTGTGAAACCGTATGCATGGATTAAATATGAACAGGTAAAATCACAATGGGTCGGTCATCAACTAAAAACTTCTGTGAAGGTCTTTTAGATCAACTCAAGTCTTTTTAGCTTGAGTTGGTTGATTTCTGCATTTAATCCATCCAATCCAGACTGTAGTAGTTAATTAGGTGGACAAAAAGTGCAAAAACTCGTTTTTAGAAACCCAACTTCTAATCTTTAAACAAGTGAAGCTTCTCCTACACGACTTAATGCTTCTGTGAGGCAGTCAAGTAGAAGGGGAAGGTATACGGATTTACGGACAATATTGACCCTCATTAATTTCAAGTACGTACTAAATACTTGCAAAGTATCCCAGCTAATGAAGTTTGCTGTTGTTTGTTTGCTCAAACGTCATAGACCAATTTTGAACTACGTAATAGCTAAATTGTAAAGAGCTATTCATTTTAACTAAATACCTGTAGAACCCAAGTTACTGCCAGTAAATAAAATAACAATTTCTTCTTGAGATATGATTTTGCGAGATCGAAAAGGTAGTCAGTTGTGCATTGCATCTTCTTTGACGAACACCAAACCCCAAGGCCTTTACCGAGTTGCATACATAAAAAGCCTGCCGGGTTAGCATTTCCAACTGAAGCTTTCAGCAATTCAGTAGTCGAGATTTATTAGAGAATACCATATTCTGCTCTAATCCAGCTTAAATAGCAATCAGTTATAATAACCAGCGTAAGAATGAGCTGCCCTGTGAAATTTATTGTTACCCTTTTTATAATTTGTAATCTGCAACCGTTCCAAAGCATTGGAGCTGTATCTGTTGATGATGATCTGACTTTGACCAACTTAGAAGGGAAGATGCTTGACGAGGTAGTAATTTTTAGTACTGAGTCTCATTATAAGGACTATTAAATTATTATTATTTTATAGGAGGTTTCTTTTAATGATTATATTTCTGTTTGTTAAGTTTAAGACACGCGTGTCCCCTCGACTAAAAGACGCCTACATGAAAGAAGATCTCTATTTAGTTAGATGGCTGAGAGGTAAGATCTTATTGACCTTCCAGTAACTTTGCGGAGCTTTGCATACGCATTCTTGATTGACTTCCTAGAATAAATTCATGTATTAAACCAAATAAAACAAATTTTATGACTTTTTCCAGCAAGAAACTTCAACGTGGACGATGCTGAAAGGATGCTAATGGATGTAAGTAGTTAAATAAATATAAAATCAAGGCTTGACTTGTTTGCATAACTTTTTCAGGATTAGTTTCCACTATTTAGCGATGTCACGTTTGTTTTCAAAACAGGCTTTTGCAAAACTCCAAATAAATTGATTTCAGATTAATTTGATTCTCAAACTTATTTTATTGTCTCAATAGAACCTACAATGGAGGAAGGAAAACAGGATTGATGATCTGGATAAGGAAGACTGGTCTTACTTCGAAGAAGAATTCGCATATTACATTGATGCCCGAGATAATGAGGGAAGACCTGGTAAATGAACCGAGTAATTGTATACACACCCCTCGACCTTATCCTTATATCCTTTAGCACGTAGCATTATTACTTTTGGCTGAAAAATTAATGACAATCGACAATTGACATTCATACAATTATACTAAATGGTACGTTTAGCGTTTAGTATAAAAAAAAGCTTTCCATGACGGTCTGATAGTATCATCTTATAGTAACATAATTTCAGTTCTGGATAGTACTGAGAACATTTCAAGCCTTGTTTACGCAAGAACTTAAAGCTGATGGAAAACAAATACTTTTAATTTGTTTCAGCAAGGAAATTGTAATAAAGTAGTTTTTTTTAAACATTCATGAAGCCCTTGAGTGTTGATGTTAAAGTAATTGTATGACTAATGATGCTGGACTGACACTGAACTTTAGTACGGAATGTGTCGCAATAGCTGGAAAATATTTACAAACTTAATAAATTGACTAATCTAACATTTCCTCTATAGTCTTAACCGTGGAATCAACAAGATGGGACGTCAGAGAAGCAGTGATTAGTGGTCAAAGGGAAAAGTTGATCCGTTGGATGCTCAAAATGTTAGAGGATGTCACTAAGGAAGTCAGGGTTTTGGAAGCCAAGGGCGAAAACGTTACCCGTTGGTCAATGATATTTAATCTAGGATACTTTAACCTGGTCCAGAGTGGATGTCTGCAATGTAAGTTTAAGGATATAAATTTGGAGAAAATGTTTCAAATTACGGAAAGGTTTTTCACGAAATTACATTTCAGGTCTACCAGTGTATGCATCCTTTGTTACCAGTTATGAAAACCACTACCCTAATACCATGGATAGGCTTACACTAGTCAATTGTAAGTGAAGCCGGATTAGGATCAAAGTTTTAGGATCAAAGTAATTAAACTAAGCTTTAACTTCTAATTTCCTACAGCTCCAGCCATTTTCGAAGTGGTTCTTACAGCAATTCGTCCACTGATGAGCCCAGGTTCCAGACAATCCTTAAGAGCATTTGGAACTAATAAAGCTCAATGGAGAGAAGTTCTCTTGAATGAGATCCCAAGGGATCAACTTACTACGGAATACGGTGGAACGAAACAGCCGCATAATTCCGAATAGTTACCCCTTTTTAGTATTATAGCAAGGAAGCCCTATTTATGACCAACAACTCAGAATGACTTTAGACGCGGCCACCGAAAATATGCGGTGACGGTAAGAGCGGATAACTAATTGGAAGATAATAAGTGGAACATATTAAACTTCGGTGTAGCAGAATTTATTGAATTTTGTTGGTTACTTCTAATTAATTTAAAACGGTAAAATAAAGTTATTGGCGAGGTATTTACTTAACATACCGTACCATGTACCATTCATGTTGTATAGCTAGAAGAATAGAAAGCAACAGATTTAGATAGAAATACACCATATCTACGTAGGTGTGTTTTATGATTAATCGAAACATATGTAGAAGGTGATGAGATAGAAGTAGACCAATATGACTATAAATGTAAATGTATTTCCACATTTATTTTTCTAATTAATCAAGCATCAATTAATACGGATTCAATCGATGAGTTATTCAACAAAAATGAATCACTTGCTAACTGAAATGAACCCATACTGCTTACTAATACGCTACGCTACTGCAGCTACGAATGTATTGCAGTATTATTATAATATTATCAACACAGCTAGGAATGATAAGATTAAGGAACGTTTACCCAACTCAAATGCCTTTCAATCATACGTGAAAGCCCAAAACTTTAAATCCCATCAGCCGATTTCATCATACTTACTGCCTTTAAATGTAAAAATTACCTAATCAACCAAAACCATTAAAAGGGTAAGGAAGAAGGAAAGCAGAATAACGTTCATTTTCATGTCACTAAGTCAAGGAAAGCCTATTGAGTTTTTACACCTTCTCCAGTAAGCAATGTAAAGTACGAGATAAACCATTGCATTTCTCATAAACCTCAACAGTTCATAGGTATAATTCTGCGCAAGGCCTTCAAGCTACTGTAGTTATTCTATTTTATTAAGAGTCCCAGCTAGGACCCTGCCCTGCCCTGATCGATACTCTTTTTCCAGTTTGATCCATCCATGCAAAATTTATTTTATATACGTAAAAGAAAACAATTTCTTACTAAAACTCTCCGAATGAAATAAATAAATGAATGTCTCATCACTAAAGGTACAACGTATGCATCCAATGCAAGCAACTCTTTCTAGATCATCGTCCATTTATTCATTGATTCTACACAAATCCCCTAAATAAGGCTTAGGTTAGGTCATCAGTGTAAATAAAAGTTAGCAAAAATTACAACGAGATTTATTATCCTTGCTGGAGTATTGCTATAAATACAAACAAACAACAAAGTGTATTAATAAATACGCAATAGTAAATAGTCCAAACAAATGGCAATTCATCCTTCATCCAGTTCAATATCATTCTCCCAGTAAGTCATGTCATATGTCATGCTCATGATCATGTAAAAGAAATGCTATGCAACTGAATTGTTACTGCTGCAGCAGGATATTGTTCCATAATGACAAACTAACTGAAGTTACCCAAACACAACTGACAAATGGCAACTTAAACTCAATTCCAGTTCAAATTTTCGATCTCTTATAATAAAATAATGTGATAAATAATGAATTGAAAAAAAAGTTCATCATAATAAATTCTACAATAATAGTGCCATGCACCAGTCACTCGCTGCTTGGTCAGCAATTATTAGTTAATTCAATGTTATCGCTTTTGTGCAACGTTCATATTCATGCAAAATCCAGCGAGTCCATTAACCCAAGTATCCAGGCAAACTTGGTCTCTCTCATTTTATCATACTTACCTACGTACAATCGCTATATTCAAAATCCCATTTCCCTTATGGCAGAGAGTTACACAAGCTTTGTATAGGAATATGTAGGTAGATATGCTGCTATACTACAGTTTATTAATACAATACCTCAAATTCAATTCAGCAGATCAGGATTATTTTATACCCCATAAAAAATCACCCTTTTGTCCCCAGCCTTTCCAGTGTTTATGCCCGTTTTATGACTCTATTCATAAAGGTACTTCGTCATCCTAGTAGTCATATAATAATCAGATAAATCGTTATCTAAATCTCTAAACTGGTGGACGGATACGACTCTGCTTAAAACACTTTCAGCTGGATAAGGATTGCATCAGCTGTTGAATTCATGAACCACTACGACATTGCATGAAAAACTGATGATCCACCCACCCCTGGCCAATGTTCAATTGGCTCATACTCCATAAATATATCCCTACGATAAAGTAACGAACACAAACAACCAACAACCAACATAGCGTAGAAGAACTGCCTAAATACAACCGATCTATACTTGCATAAAGGGAAGAAGAAGCTTGCGTTGTTAAAAAAGCAAGGGAAAAGCCTATGCCAAAGCTACAATGTTAAGTAAAGGGTGCTAAAAAACCCAACCTTACTCTTCGCTAGCAACTACTGCAGCTTATACTAGGCTTACTTTTTCCTGGGTTATTTTATACACATCAAAAACTACAGCTAGAGCCATATACTAATGCAATGTTTTGAGAATTCCATATACCAAAAGTATAAACAAAGGGTTAAACCTCAAAACTCGTCAGTTCCTTACTCAAAGCTATACCATAAACAACAAACTCCTTCGATACAGCCCTTAGCTAACTTTATTTATAAGATTACATTTAACTATTGGGTAAAAAAAGTCTTCTTTTTGCCTAAAAATAAATCTATATTATAACCCTCCTTCGCTGGTTTGTTGATAGCTCTACTGTTGTCAGCAAACTTAGGTCTAAATACTACTGGAATAAAAGTCATTAAAAACTACCTAGCTTACACACCCTTTCACAAGGATTTTGAGAAACTTTCTCACGCCCTTGTTCACTTCTGTCAACTTCTACTACAAATTTAAGGTGAGACACTAAAACAAATTTGTGGAATTTCTTAAGTTAAAGCATCCAAAAAGTAAAAGGGTTTGGTTGGTAGAAAGTACAAGTGAGTAACTGGAACATGGAATACTGTACAAAAACATGGGAAAGGTTATTCCATAAGAAAGGCTGTTTAACTGTGAAGGAAATAATCTCTTAATGCCTTTGTGGAAATATTCCCGTTATTTTAAACAAATTAAGGATAAGTTTATA
>JAQFZX010003279.1:0-13161 GCA_034682405.1 Hydroisotoma schaefferi | reverse complement strand
GTTGTGAAGCAGACGTTCTTGTTTATGTAAAAGCATATCTCATTTACTATTTTTTGACAAGGTAACGCTTTCAGGCTTGTTTGAACTTTATGTGATATGAATTAACTGAATATGGATTAATGCAGAAAGACCTTTCCTTAACTTTCAAATGAGCTTAAAATGTTTAACAGTGATGGCATTTACTGTTAGTCAGTCTCAGTATTTGGCTTCCGTTCTGAAATCTTTAAATCGAATGTCGTCTACTGGATTAGGTCCTTTTCTGTATAGGACTTTATTGACTCTGGTAAACTTGTTCTTTTTTTAGATGAGCTGTACTGTTTATTTTAAGGCACATGTCTCATCTTCAATCCCTCATTACTTTCTTTAGTAGGTGTGAATCAAATTACGTGAGAGATGGTTATAATTTAAAAGCATAAAGATAGTAAAAACTACTATTGTGCTACTTCTTCTGGTAATTGACCGATTTCAAAATACGAGTTGGTACTCATGATCTTATTTTTTCATCTCCTTTGTTTTCATAAGTATAATCTACAAGTTATCTATATTTACTCAAAGGGTTGAGATACACATTCTCGGTATGCAGATAGAGTTCTGTCTACAGAAGGATCTACCAGGTTTGAGAGGATTTGAAGAATGGGGAAAAGTACCCTTCATCTTGTCACTTTTGATTGAGTAAACATTGAAAATGAGAAGTGTTGTTTTTAGTCGACCACAAGATTATTGTGTACATCTTGCGAGATTTCTCAAGTAACTCAAAAGAGGCATAAGTGGGGCTTAGAATAACAATAAATCTTGTCAAATAATCGAAATCTAAAGGACCCCTCTTCAATCTTATTCATATTCATGATCTCACTTTGAGTAGCGTTCCAGCTTCTGTTTCTGCTGTCCGGTTCAGGTTTTAGTAGGAAATTCTACTGCAAAAACTCCCATTAAAGGTTTGACCGTGAGACAGAGAGCCAAGAAAGGACAAGTCATGAAAATACACTGCTGTATGAACTATTGAAAGTCCCTAGTTAAAACGTTAATACAAAGCAGACGTACGCAAAGTAAAACATAAACAATATTAGCTCAATTATCAGATTCATTAGCCTCTTAGATAGGCTAGTATGCATCATGTTCGTATATTAAAAAGCGATGAATGTTAGTGTTGTTTGGCATGAAGATCGCAAGCTACGATAGGTTTCATGAACGAACAGAAGAATCCTTGGCAAAGTTAAAGGGCCTAAGGGATGCGTGTGACAAATAAAGTGTAATTTACAAATCTAAAATTTGAATTATCAGTCGGTTTTCGGTTGTATTTATTAAACTGAAATAATTTTATTCGATTCATTGGGTCGTTCGAAAATGATTGTATTCCGTTTTTGTTAGTTGTGTCATCTACTTACTGAAAATATGCAGATGAAATAATATTTAGCATTGAATACTTCAAGTAATTGTACATAGCTGAAGGTCAAATTCTTCAGTTTACGTACATTTTGGAGATAGATAAGTACAAAGTACACTCACTAACTTTGCACTCAATTCTTTTGTTGATATCTTTTTGATTACTTTGTGTAGATTACCTTCTAAATTACATACCTCTGAGAATTATGTCTTCATTACTGAGCTTCATCCGCCTTTCTGTTATTTAATAGTTCAGTGTTTCATTGACTCTTTCATACATAACATTTTGTACACATAATAATGATCTTAATTGAAATGGAAAGTTAATTGTTTCTCATCTTTGTGTTTTGAGTGACCCTTGGCCAGTATCACTTTCAATCGTCTCAGCCAGCCTTGCCAAACTGAACTCTAAAGGTAGTTAATGATTACATGTGATGCTTACTTATCCTGTAGTTGAACAAAGCTATGACTTAACTTTTAACTACGAGACGACAGAGATTTACTTAAAATGGATAAGAGATTATCTTTTTCCTCTTCCTGTTGCCTATAGAAGCAAGCAAATCATAGAAGCTCATTTCGTCCTTCATTGTATTCGAGTATTTTATGCCTCTCCCTATGCGGTGAAAAGAAAAGATGAGGAAGGCAAAACTAATGCACACATTCTATTATATCGAAAACATTAAAATAACATAATTAAAATAACATAAATAATCTATTTAGATGGTATAATTCTTAGATTTTGGCTTTACATGGAGGATAAAACCCCTTAAATCGAAACAGAAAATAATTGATGGAGTGGTAAGATAAAATTAAAAGTAAATAAAGATCGGTAAACAATTTGGAGATGAAATGGGAAGAATAATTATCTGAAAATATTATTTTTAAATATTTCTGTTGAAAATATAAATTTTGTGTAACCTTGCTACATCTCGTCAACAGGATTTGTTCAAAAATTAGTTAAAATAGACTAAATAAGGGTTAGAATTGCTTTATTGTTGGGATTTAATCAGTTAACATTGTAAACTATCATTAGGAATTCTAAAAATATCATCAAAAGTGAAATAAACTGTATTTTGAGATGAATTAGAATTTTGAACCACAAATTCATGTATATTTTCATTAAAGGACCAACTATCTACTGAAGGAGGAAATAATAAACCGAGCAGAAATTTAACGTTTTTGGAGTTTCTATAACTCAATTCTCTCTCTCGCAACTTTTGCACAGTTTTGGTAAACTAATTCTGCCTTATCTGCCAAAGTTACTTGTCGATTTCAAAATAATTACTCTCATTAGAAAGCCAATTAAATTCTCCATCTTCACATTTTTGGAGAGGTCATAGGTCAAGGGGAAGTTATAATGTAAATTAGCAGGCAACTACAACCAGGAATTTAATTTCATGTTGGAAATTTACTTATAGCTAGCCTTAATTTTAAAGTAAGAGACGTTCGAGATGAAATGGAAAATGATAAGAGCTTATCCATTTCCTGTATGAGAAAAGTGGAGGCTTATCTTTTCCATGGAATTTTCACGATAAAGGAGATTGGAATCTATCTTCTGTAGAGTAATACAAGGAAAGAAGTTCTCATTTGGGCGTGAAAACAATTTTTCTCTCTTTCTCTCGCAACTTTTGCACAGTTTTGGTAAACTAATTCTGCCTTATCTGCCAAAGTTACTTATCGATTTCAAAATGGCTTATCTCATTAGAAAGCCAATAAAATTCTCCACTAAGACATTTTGCTTTAAGTATAAATGGCTAACAGGTCAAGGGGAAATGATAATGTAAACTAAAAGCATAAAAATTCACTTCATTGTGCTAAAATTACTTGCCTTTTATAGTTGTTCTGTTTTAACCATTTGCTTTAAAGCTGTAGGAAATTAATAATAGGAAAGCATGTAAAAATACCAAAACTGAAAGGGATGGAATCCATGGCAGCAAGAAAAAGGAACCGAGAGGTGAGTTTAGTTTGCACTTTTTAACATAATTACGCGTGGGATTCCTTCTTGATAAGCAAGCAGTATAATACGGTAGAAATTACAAGCAACAAATATTATTTGTACACATATCTCTAGGGGAAGCATGTTTTTATTTACATCGAGTTAAAAATAACAATCCCTCTAATAGTCCATAGCTAGCAGCACAAAGGTTTAGGATAGGCGTGTCTTGAACTTATGATCGAACTAAAAATAAACAAATACTTTCCACTCTAAAAACTACCAAACCTTAGATGACTTTAGGTGAGGGTGAACAATCTAGTTGACCGCATATGCCTGTAAACTGTATGCATAAATACACAATTAACATGAGTTTACAAAACAAACTTGTACCTGGACAAAATATTCCGACCGACAACGGCTCAATAATATTATTTTACAAAGGGATTGATAAGCTCCCTAGGCAGACTGAATCCCTCACCCTTAAATTTTGTTGACCATTCAATGGTATCAAAATAAACGGTCTACTACTAACTTCCATGTATAAGGCTAGGTCTGTAGCATATTGAAGTCCCTTTCGGACCCCTTGACTAATTATACTTAGGCTTTTTCCGGTAGTTGAACAAGGTTACGACTTAACTTTTAACTACGAGACGACAGACATCCTTTGGAACAAACGAACAAGAGCCTTTTATACCTGCAAGTTCAGAACTACTGATTCGAGATGTTTATTCATTATTATTAGATTTGGGTTTATATGGACCATGAAAGCTTGAAATAAAGCCAGCTAAAGCTATTTAAAAGAAGTGAGATAAAGCAAAAGCTGAAATCGAATCGGTGTGACATATTTTATAAAAAGCATTAATTAAGCAACTTGTCTAACCGATTTTATAGTCAATTCGGCCTTGCGAAGTTATGAATTTAAAGTATTCTGTGTCAATAAAACTCAGTAAACGATTTGGTGATGAACTGGAAAGAAAAATATCTGAAAATCATTTACAGAATATTTCTGTTGAAAATATAAATTTTGTGTAACCTTGCTACATCTCGTCAACAGGATTTGATCAAAAATTAGTTAAAATAGACTAAATAAGGTTTTGCATACTTTATACTCAATATTTACTCAGTTAACATTGTAAACTATCATTAGGAATTCTAAAAATACCATCAAAAGTGAAATAAACTGTATTTTGAAATGAATTAGAACATTAAACCACAAATTCATGTACTATTTATTGGAAGGACGGGAAATCTATATCTATCGGAGTAGGAAATAATAAACCGAGCAGAAATTTAACGTTTTTGGAGTTTCCATAACTCAATTCTCTCTCTCCCAACTTTTGCACTCGTTTTGGTCAACTAATTCTGCCTTATCTTCCAAAGTTACTTATCGATTTCAAAATAGTTCATCTCATTAGGAAGCCAATGAAATTTTGCATCTTCACACCTTTTAAAGAGGTCATAGGTCAAGGGGAAATTATAATTTTAATTAAAAGTCAACTACAACACCAAGGAATTTCATTTCATGTTGGAAAAGTACTTATATTTAGAATAGAACCTTTAGGAGTCAACCATTAAATTCCATAGATTTTAAAAATTAAAACCTTATAAATTTAGGGTCAGAACTTATCATTAGAGACGTTTATTAAATGTTAGATTTCTGGTATATCCCCGTTTACATGGACCATATAATCTAGCAAATGTATATATAAAAAGGTTTAAAAAGCGAGCAAATTTTAATAAAATGGAGTAGCAAGATAAAGCTAAAGCTTGATTCGAATCT
Source organism: Hydroisotoma schaefferi (assembly GCA_034682405.1). Classification (NCBI taxonomy): domain Eukaryota; kingdom Metazoa; phylum Arthropoda; class Collembola; order Entomobryomorpha; family Isotomidae; genus Hydroisotoma; species Hydroisotoma schaefferi. Next base: position 8,062 of record JAQFZX010003279.1, on the reverse strand, counting down.
GTGTAACATGTTGTAAAATATAATTAAATAATCAGCTTGTCTAACCCTTTTCATAGTCATTTCTGCTTTGCGAAGTTAGGAATATAAAATATTTTGGATAAATAAACTTCTGCAACCAATTTAGGAATGAACTGGAGAGAAGATAATACCTAAAAATCTTTTACAGAATATTTCTGTCAAAAATAAAGAATTTGTGTAACTTTGCTACATTTTGTTAACAAGTTTTTGTATAAAAACTAGTTAAAATAGACTAAATACTGGTTTTAATACTTTAAAGTTGGTAATTAATCAGTTAACATTACAAACTGTCACAAGAAATTGTCAAAACATACTTAAAATAGAAATAAACAGTATTTTGAGATGAATTAGAATTTTGAACCCAAATTCATGTACTATTTCATGAAATGTCAACACCTTGATCTACTGAAGTACGGAATAATAAACCGAGCACAAAATTAACATTTTTGGAGTTTCTATAACTCAATTCTCTCTCTCCCAACTTTTGCACCCGTTTTGGTCAACTAATTCTGCCTTATCTTCCAAAGTTACCTATCGATTTCAAAATAATTACTCTCATTAGAAAGCCAATGAAATTTTGCATCTTCACACCTTTTATAGAGGTCATAGGTCAAGGGGAAGTTATAATTTAAATGAAAAGTCAACTACACCAAGAAATTTCACTTTGTTAATTACTTATATCTAGCCTTAACTTTAAAGTAAGAGACGTTCGAAATGAAATAGAAAATGATAAGAGGTTATCCATTTCCTGTATGAGAAAAGTGGAGGCTTATCTTTTCCTTGGAATTAATTATATTCATGTATTTTATGGGTCTTTTGGTATCGTAATTCATAGGATAAAGCATAGAATTTGTTTAAATGAGCTTATAAATATATTTATCATTTGGTAATTCATCTTATCATCATCCATATCTTAGCCAATCCGTGTAATTAATCATACTTTTCTTAAGATAAATACTTCAATATCCGTTAGTAAAGAGCTTTTCTAAAGTTTCAAACTCTTTATCCTCTGTCGATGTCCAAGCCCAAGTACTAGAAAACGCTAAACACGCTTATCTTAAAAGATAACCCACAATTGGTAATTTTTACTTTAAAAAGGAGACTTTACAAATGTCATATTTTGCAACTTTAACTTGTGATTTATTAATTTAGTGTTCCAAATAATTATCACTAGATGAGTTGTGCTCATGGCCGATTCCTATCTCCCTTTCAACGACCCTTTCTTATCCTGGATTTTACTAACTTTACAACTTCATTTTTTACAAAAGCCTATGCATGGATTTTCATAAATATTCCTAAAAGAGATTAGAACTTATCTGCCAAAGCTTATCTGGATTTAGAATTATCTGGCAGAACCCCAAGAATGAACAGGAGAGCTTAACTTGTAAAACACGGACGAATCAAGCAAATAATTGCAAAACTTTGTTTTACTAATTGCATATTTATCATCAGAATATCTTCTTAAATGACAATATCCAATAGGAGAAATACGAATATGAACCAAATAGCTATTTTTTCGATACAATTTCTAATTTTCGTTCTACCTAACAACCAGATCTAACTTTCCGTTACAAATACTACAGCTCAAAGTTTTTGCTATTTAGCGTAATCTGCTGTATTTCACCCACATTTTCTGAAACTGCCAACTAAACGGTTCATATCTTCGGTAGTTCAGAATGAATTTTAAAACTTTCCCTAACATTTCAAAGCTAAAGTTTTTCCCCGTATAATGTTATAGCTCATTTACTCTTTCTGGATAAAGTAACCGTTTAAGCATTGTTTGATAACAACATTATGATAATTTAACGGATAATTTTGATCTATCCTTCACTCAATTCATCTAAACTCTGCTTTAATTAATTCATAATGTAGCAATATATTTATAAAAATGTTTACTAAAGAATAGGGTATGCTTTTTTATAAATTTAATCCGTAAAATACTTCAATTAAGAACTACGCAACTTGGGTTTCCGTGAATACAAGGAAATTCTTTACGCAAACTCTTGATTAAAAGCACTATGTATGTACTCTACTGTTATTCTTCTGATATTTCTAAATCGTCGGTCAGTTAATACTGCATTACTACAGAAAGTAATAGGATGAGAAAATTCGTATTGATATCGATTGACTAGGTCCTCCTTGCTTGTACTTGTAACTCTTTTCATTGTCACAAGTCTAATTTCCTCAATTGGGCTCATTAGGTTGGAAAAAGTTATCCATGTAGGCAGTAAAGGAAGGTTATTTTCTTGAGATTTATCTCAAACAATGATCTCTGAATGACTGCTCTGAAAAATGTGCTCCACTGCTTAGCTTTACTACTCCCATTATCATATTATAAGTACTACACAGTGATCGAGCCGTATATAAATGAAAAATGATGGATTTTTTCAAGACAATCTCACTCACTCGAACCCTATTGTCATCATCGATTGTTCCAAGTTAAAATGGTAGTTGTGTTGTGTCAATCGTCGCTTCCTACCTACTTGACTTCTGTCAGATTTCATGTCCAGATTACCTGGCCCAACTTTTCTTCCCAGGGACGAGGATCAGTAGACATTACATGACAAAAGTTAAAAATATCTACACCATTTAACTACATGTAATGGTAGTAGTTAAGCCTGTTGGTTAGCGGTCGTTAAGTTAGTACTGGCAGATGCCTAATAACTTTATAACGACAGTACGAAAGGGGTTTGTTTCGCTTTTACGAAAAAATTAATTTCATATCATCATTATTATCCCAGGGCAGTTAGTGAGTAAAATATTCCGTAGGAGAGGACATCAAAATGTAACCTTTTATCTAATAAGGTAAAGGTAATGTGTTATCGTCATTATAATCTTAAATTGAATTATACTGTATGTAGGTGAAGCATAAAACAACTAAGCAAGCAAAGGCTGTGTTGAAAAAAAATAACCATTTTGATAAAAAAAAAAACGTCATCCTCTTGTCTATCTGATGATTGGCTTTAGCCGGATTGATGCTGATTAAAACTTGTAAGGATGAAGCTTTATGTATGGTATGCTTTCCTAAAAATGCTCAGATGAATGAAAGAAATGTAATTCTCGTACACTTGTCTAAGCTCGGAAGTAGTTGGTTGATATCTTGATTCGAGAGGTATTTTGTTCGAGTGTCTGTTCTAGATAGATCGATAATGTCGTCACCGCACTTAATGATCTTCATACCTTATTATAATCATCGTTTTCATTAGTTCTTGAAGTACCAATCCCTTAAGACCACCAGTGTTAAAATACCCTACTTATTCCTATACGTTCCTTCCTAAATAAAAAAAAAGTTTCCAAGCATTTACTTCCTTAATTCCCATCCTCAACCACCAAAACTCCTACTAAGTATTCCCATTCAGCTAAGCAACAACAGAGTAAAAGTTCCTCTTTCTTAATTACAGTATTAAAATGAAAATAAATATAAAATCACGGCTCCTGTAAATGATGAATATAATATCTAATGAAATAAATCAAAAGGCTCGGTTTAGTTGGTGAAATTTCATTTAATTTATTCTGCTTTCACTAATTACATGGATCATCCAAAAATAAATGGACTGTATAAAGGACAATGTTAGCTTCAAAATGGCATAAAAAGTTTTGAAATCCATGCATAAGTTCTTGTAAATATGAAGTTGTGAAGTTAGTAAAATCCAGTAAAAACGGTCGTGTAGCAAAAAGGGAGATAGGAATACGCCATAGAGCACAACCCATCCCCTGCATTTATCATTTACTACAAGATAGATACTTTTACACTTGCCATTAAAAATATTAATGCAACAAAATAAATAAATCCTACAAGTTAACATTGCAAATTTTCATGTGAAATTTTAAAATTATCCTTTTCAAAGTAAAAACCTTTAATTATTGTGTTATCTTAGCAGATAAGCATGTTTAATGATGCCTGCAGTGCAGTATTTAATTTGGAATTGAAAGCTCCACTGTCACTGTGACTGTCAACTGTCTGTCAAGTCAACATAAGCAATTGAGGAAGATTAAAGATTTTGAAACTTTAGAAAAGACGTTTTAAATTTTGAAAGTGTGTAAAGGGCTGAACTATTTATCAAAAGGACATTATACCTAATTACAGTGATTGACTGGAAGTGCTTTAAAGATGAATGAGTATATTTTTGATAACTATTATCAATTATCAATTTCTCTATGCTTTAGCTTTATCTCTTTCAATTTCAATCCCAGATTTATAACATCATTTTGGAATGTTTATGCTTTCAATCCTTTTATTCCCAACGTATTCCCTACATGCATAAATGAATCTGAATGAAGGGCTTCGTTGGATCAAAATCATTATCAACGATACCTAGCTAGTAAAGTCATATGATTTATTCGTCAATGATATTATAATACGCAATGCAAGGTTAATTGCCCAGTCCTTCCCATAAACTATTTCACATGTGCTATTGTATTCTATGTATTGTAAGGGTGCATTTCTTATGTAAAATAATACTCAAACTCTCTTAAAAACAACCAGACAACAGTATACATGTCTAAGCATAGATTATATTACAACCAAGTACAGTATCAGATAAAACGAGGACCTTATCCGGACCTCGTTCTCGTATTTCTTAGTAAAATGGATGTAAACCTCAGACTGATTAATTTAACTAAAATTACAGCCGTTTAGTGCTCTGCTTCGTGAAGTAGCCAGGTATATTTGCTGCTCAAGGTATCAACGGATGCCGTATCAACGGATGACTGCTACCACTATCGGTGATACGTAGGTAGCTTGTAAGTTATTTAAACGTCCATCGATTCCCTAACACTCCATGTATCTTCAGCCGTTTAAAAACTTATAGATTGAAGATCGAAACCTCGACTTTCCTAGTTGTTCATTACAGTTCCTTCTGTTGTTGATGTTAGAGTTGTTTTTATTGAACGGGTTAGAGTTGCATGTATCAACGAAGTAAGCATGGACTTTCTTAAGTAACCAATCCCTCTGAACGTAAACGCATTACTTACTTCCTTTTGTAGGAATTTCTAGCATTATATCCTTTATTGTACTAAAGTTTGTAACTACCCTTTATAAAAACCCTTTTTTACCTTTGCATTGAAACAATAAGGAATCCTTTATCTTATGCTTTATGTGTTACTATTACTCTACACTTAATAGTTGTCTCGCCTATATTACACTTAACTTGTGCTCTGTGTACGTAATATATGGTTCCCATCCCATTAAGGCCTTTTGTTGAAACTTTGTCCATATTTTTAATCAGAATGTTGGAAAGTGTCATGTGTCATATCATATGCATCTTGTCTTGTGTATAAAGTTACTGAAGGAATTCAAAATATTCTACAATCCGCTAGCTTAACAAGTTAAACCTTAACCAGATTACTGTAGTAATGGTGAAGTATGGAATATATCGTACACCGATTCGAATTAAACTTTAGCTTTGTCTCACCACTTCATTCAAATAGCATTAGTTGGTTTGATACCAAGTTTTTATCGTCCATATAAACCCAAATCTAATAATGAATGAACATCTCTAAAGAGTATTACTGAACTTGAACGTATTTTCTTCTGTAGGAAAACACTCTAACCAAATATAATGCTTCAATTTACATTATATTTATCCTTGACCTGTTAAACATAGAGTTGAAATATGGAGAATTTCATTAGCTTTCTAATGAGATGAACTATTTTGAAATCGATAAGTAACATTGGAAGATAAGGCAGAATTAGTTGACCAAAACGAGTGCAAAAGTTGGGAGAGAGAGAGAATTGAGTTATGGAAACTCCAAAAACGTTAAATTTCTGCTCGGTTTATTATTTCCTTCTCCGATAGATATAGATTTCCCGTCCTTCCAATAAATAGTACATGAATTTGTGGTTTAATGTTCTAATTCATCTCAAAATACAGTTTATTTTACTTTTGATGATATTTTGACAATTTCTTATGATAATTTACAATGTTAACTGATTAATTACCAACTATAAAGTATTATACTCTTATTTAGTCTATTTTAACTAGATTTTGAACAAAAACTTGTTAACGAAATGTAGCAAAGTTACACAAATTCTTTATTTTCGACAGAAATATTCTGTAAAACATTTCCAGGTATTATCTTCTCTCCAGTTCATTCCTAAATTGGTTGCTGAGGTTTATTTATCCAGAATATTTTACATTCCTAACTTTGCAAAGCAGAAATGACTATGAAAAGGGTTAGACAAGCTGATTATTTAATGATATTTTACAACATGTTACACAGATTCGAATCAAGCTTTAGCTTTATCTTGCTACTCCATTTTATTAAAATTTGCTCGCTTTTTAAACCTTTTTATATATACATTTGCTAGATTATATGGTCCATGTAAACGGGGATATACCAGAAATCTAACATTTAATAAACGTCTCTAATGATAAGTTCTCACCCTGAATTTATAAGGTTTTAATTTTTTAAATCTATGGAATTTAATGGTCGACTCCTAAAGGTTCTATCTACCACGATACAACTACAAGTAGTAGTCGCACCTGTACGATATCCGTAAATGGTATTTAAATCCATATTCAGTTAATTCATATCATATTTCATATAAAGTTCAAACTAGCCTGAAAGCGTTACCTTGTCAAAAAATAGTAAATGAGATATGCTTTTACATAAACAAGAACGTCTGCTTCACAACATTACCAAAAGTTTTGAAATCCATCTAGAACTTGCGAAGATATGAACCGTTTAGTTGACAGTTTTAGAAAATGTGGGTGAAATACAGCAGATAACGCCAAATAGCAAAAACTTTGAGCTGTAGTATTTGTAACGGAAAGTTAGATATGGTTGTTCGGTAGCACGAAAATTAGAAACTGTATCGTAAAAAATGTCTATTTGGTTCATATTCGTATTTCTCCAATTGGATATTGTCATTTAAGATATTCTGATGATAAATATGCAATTAGTAAAACAAAGTTTTGCAATTATTTGATTGATTCGTTCATGTTTTACAAGTTAAGCTCTCCTGTTAATTCTTGGGGTTCTGCCAAATAATTCTAAATCCAGATAAGCTTTGGCAGATAAGTTCTAATCTCTTTTAGGAATATTTTTGAAATCCATGCACAAGTTTTTGTAAAATGAAGTTGTAAAGTTATTAAAATCCAGGATAAGAAAGGGTCGACGAAAGGGAGATAGGAATCGGCCATAAGCACAACTCATCCCCTCCAATTAATACAAGTCAGATCCACAGGAATAATTATTACGAACAATAAAATAATAAATCACAAGTTAAAGTTGCAAAATATGACATTTGTAAAGTCTCCTTTTTAAAGTAAAAACTACCAATTGTGGGTTATCTTTAAAGATAAGCGTGTTTAGCGTTTTCTGCAGGGCAATACTTGGACTTGGCCTTGGACAGAGGATAAAGAGTTTGAAACTTTAGAAAAGCTCTTTACTAACTGATATTGAACTATTTATCTTAAGAAAAGTATGATTAATTACACGGAAAAGTTAAGCGGGAGTAACTATGACTCTCTTAAGGTAGCCAAATGCCTCGTCATCTAATTAGTGACGCGCATGAATGGATTAACGAGATTCCCACTGTCCCTATCTACTATCTAGCGAAACCACAGCCAAGGGAATGGGCTTGGGCCTTAAGTGGGCCCAAGTTGGGTCCACTTAAGATATGAATGATGATAAGAAAGATGAATGACCAAATTATAAATATATTTATAAGCTCATTTAAACAAATTCTATGCTTTATCCATTGAATTACGATACCAAAAGACCCATAAAATACATGAATATAATTAATTCCAAGGAAAAGATAAGCCTTCACTTTTCTCATACAGGAAATGGATAACCTCTTATCATTTTTAATTTCATCTCGAACGTCTCTTACTTAAAAGTTACGGCTAGCTATAAGTAAATTTCCAACATGAAATGAAATTCCTAGTTGCAGTTGCCTGTTAATTTACATTATAATTTCCCCTGGACCTATGACCTCTATAAATAGTGTAAAGATGGAGAATTTCATTGGCTTTCTAATGAGAGTAATTATTTTGAAATCGATAGGTAACTTTGGAAGATAAGGCAGAATTAGTTG
>JAQFZX010003278.1:0-13167 GCA_034682405.1 Hydroisotoma schaefferi | reverse complement strand
AGTTTCTTTAAATAAAGTTCCCCTCATTCACATAAAATCATCATCCCATCAACCCACAAGCAGCGCACGCTTTCTACAGGAAACGCTTCGACGGGTAGTCGTCCCATTTTCCTTCAATATGCAAATCCATACTATTGGTAGATACTTTACACTCATTTGAAGGAGTGGCCCAAAAAGCCAGCAAAAACTAATAAAAAAAGAAGGCAAGTGCTGATCATCGATTGTGTAGCGTGAGTGAAAGCTCCTTAAAAATGACAACGATGAGATGAAACGAAAGATCAAAACCCTTTTGTATTTTAAAGCACCTGGGGGAAAAGCCTCTGCCATTTACAACCTTTCCCATCTTTCCTTCACTTTTAGGCCCTTCCCTTCCTTCTTTGGAGCAAATGTTATAGAATCTCGTTAAATTTATAGTGAAAGAAAATTCTTTGAGGATTGAGATGAGCGAAAACAGGCAGGCAGCTGCTGTTCTTGATGCCCTATCTAGTTTATCTTTATAGTAGATTAGTTTCAGCTCTAGGGTAAATATTTATTTCAACTTTCTTTCCCCCGATTTCGCAACTTTTGTATACCTCTAGCCTACTTCTCTTGTAAAAAAAATTGCTCAACTTCAAACTGTTAAAACTATAATGACATGTGTAATCAACCTTTTATAAATTTCATCAGAAAATATTAAATTATAGTACTGGCTACGTTGATATAATTGTACACAGGCTGTAGCAGAAATAAAACTATCTAAAGATCTATCAGGTCTTTGTCGTGCTAAAAATTTAGATTAAATTCTCGAACATCCAGCTTACTTAGCTCAATTTACAGTCTTACACAGAGTAAACTGTAATTTAAAGTCAAGGGATGTAATTTCTTGAAATTAATTTCAAATTTGGCATTGGTGCAACTGCTCTCTAGATCTTATGAATATTTTATCAAAATTAGCTAGCTGCTCAGTCTAATCACTCGGAGCTGGAAGCGTCGTGGGAAATGAGGAATGAAATCTAATTTTCAACTCTCTGAATAGAGATCAAATGGCTCAAATTCCAGTTGTATCTTGTATGCATAGTAGCAATAATAGTAGATACTGAACTTCATGCAAAGAAAGGTATAAATGATACATCCATGCATTGGTGCATGCTATATTTCACCACTGACTGTAGCACTCCTGCCTAGAATGATCAATTATCCATTAATTTCGACCCTGAAATAGTTCAAAGGCAGTTCGAAGTTTCGTTAGTGCACAGTCCCGGTATTTTTCGTGTCCGTGGACAAATCATCACAATTTTTAACATTACATTTTCTATTGTTGTGCTAATTAGCAATTTCATTTCACCTCATAAAATTTAAATTTCACTCAAATGAGTTTTGAAATATTATTCCTTTATTTTGTACACTTGGAAGGTTTCTTACTCTAAACATATTTTACTGCTAACAATGTAACAATAATTCTAACAACTACCCACGCAAATTAGAACCTGCCATTCATCATAAAACTTTCTTCTATTTTTACTTCCCCATCCAGTCTGTACCTCAATCATGCTTTCTTCTTTCATAACCAAACTCAATTTAAAATGAAAAGCCATAAACACACCTACATAAAAACGCAGGTCACCAGCTTGTCGCAACATGTAGGTAGAAGTACGTACATGTTTTACAACATATTTTTTATTTACCAGCCATTCGCATGAGTACATTGTATATAAAATAAACTCATCTCATCCATTGGAATAAGCTTTCTACTTAAGCACTGACGGAGTTAAGTACACGATAGTGCAAACGAGTGAAAGCAGAAGGTATGCTTTTTTAACGATGAGATCAGAAAGTTTGCAGCTTCATGCTTTATCTAACACAACAACTACACACCAGAAAATACATGGAATCCAACATTTCACAACTTTTAGAAGCAAAGGAAGAGACATTATAACATAAAGAACGCATGCTCCTGCTACTTACAGTTGCAGTCTTTTAGTTAGGAGTCCGTTAGTTTTTGGTTTACTTTCCCCTGTCAATTCCCGTCCATCCATACTGCTTCAGTGTCACATTTATACGTCAAAGGATGATGCTTCTGCTTCATTTATATATCCATAAAACAGGTGTAAATGTACGAATAGAGCTTTTACAAAGAAATGTCCAGGTGTATAATATTACAGCGATTAAGATACGGGGGAAAGGATTTTTCAGTAAAATCTCTATCAAATAACTGCAATAACTCCCTGAAAATGCTTGGACTCGATTCGAACTGTAGTAGTATAGTGTACTAGGTTCTGCAGAAGTATACCATAAATTGTAAAGTATATTTATTTTGCTCGTACTTAAAAAGGTAGTAGCTTGGATTTTGAGAGGATAGGGATCTTCATTTATTGACGTTGGGATTTTGAGAGTTTTAGACTCCCTTGGTCCAATCAACTTCAGTGGGAGAGAGCTTAAATTTTGCAAGAGGCACTTGGGCATATCTTTCAACCAGGTTTACTTTACCTTTTACTACCCTCACTTTTACTATCATGAGATGATGATCCTTTAGACTTGCAGACAGTATACAATCTGCTATCTAAACCTTTACTTTTCTTGTAGCCTTACCTGCAATTTAAATGCATAACACAATCTACACAGACGTTTCCCTCGTCGACCTCTCTCTTCTAGACTCTTGGAATTTTAAATCGCAAATTTTTCACCCATCTCTTTTATTTTATGCGAAACCTACTGCTATGTCATTTCCAAAAGCTCTGCTTACTTTTCTGATACAGAATATTCTTTATTGCAGACTCCGGCAGCGTAGGAAAGGTTTTGGGAAGCGAATTTTGAATCTTAGGCTGTAGACGACAGTCTAACCCTTTTTAACCATACTATTGTTGTACACAGTAAGCATAAATTACAATTTGCGGTAGAATTACTTAGCATTAGGCCCAGCAGGTTTACATACACGTTTAGATTTAACTATTTAAATTTGAGAGCTCTTGTTTGCTTTAATCATAATTTTACCTTTACTTTACTCTTTGCATTTCCTTCAAAATTACTACTCTTGAAACCTGCAGTTGCAGTCTTAAACATCATCCATCCATGCATTTCCTAAGCTCCAGTTTTATTTAAAGGGAGACTACATTGGAAGGAAATGATGCAGTAAATTTAACTGGTAAACAGGCCAATCACATTACTTTCCCCTGTAAGTATATTTTATTTATATAAAACTACAAAGCAAGCTGCCAAAGTGCACACCTCTGTTAAAGCAAGGATTAAAAATGTACCACATGTAAACCCTTTCCAACAGAGTTGCTAGCCGCTTTTTGGGAGTAAGTGTAAAAATGGAAAAATACCCAAGGGTAACTAGCTCAACGGATTATTTTAGAGACATCCAAAGCAAAATCCACTTTCAAAACGACACATCACAGTATACATCCTGTGAGCGAAACATCGCTCGGTATTTTAATATTTTCTGCGTGATTTTTTCTCTGCGTGATCACTATCCAGCGTGATAAGCGAAATAGGGTGAGCAAGAGCAAAGCTATATTTTATACAAAGATACCATCCACCCATCCATCTCAGACCAGCTAGGTTAAAACCAAAAGCCCAAATTTATTTAGCCTTTAGCTTAAGAATAGCATTGTTAAATAAATGAGTGTTTGTCTCGTAAAAAAATTAGACATCAATACCCTAAACGTTGAAAGTAAAGTAAAGTAGGAAAGAGTTTCCGTTTCACTCTTTTGTTGTTCCTCGTGCTTGATCGCAATTCTACCCCTCGTTCCGATAAGTACCTACTATTATCTATCCAAGTACACAAATCCACAGAGATACTGCGGGGCTACCCGGGTAGATCCGACTGAGGAAAAAGGCAAAGTGGCTATTCTCTAGTCTGCTTTTCCCAACTCAAACTTTCTCCCAGATGGTATACAAAGCTCCCTAAGTACAACCTACTATAGTACAACTACTACTTACTACTATTACTATTGCTTCTACCTAAGCTACCTACTTGCTATTCTTCCAGTCTTTTGAAATGCTCAACCGTAGGCTACTAACTACCCGAAAGAATCCAACTATATTCATCCGATAGTACCCGTATTTTGCTTTACTCTTTCCCGATCTTTCCCACCCCATCACCTACTCTACTATTCTAACCTCTGCACATTCTTAGGGCTTCCTCGTTCCTCACCATCGATGCAAAGCATAGTGAAAGTATAAAAGGTGGGTTTGTTGTAAGTAAATGGAAATCCCTCCCCCGAACTTCAACCTCCACCCCTTGACGACTCTCTAGAAGGGAAAAGTCCGAGAGTTGACACTACAACCGAAACTACAACACAAGCACGGGTTTCTAGGTTAGGTTTATATGCTATGGAGAAAGCTACCCGGGTACAACACTGGAGACCTTACTTGTGGAATATGCATGTTGAAGAGGTAGGGGAAAGCTGGTTGGTTACAGACAGATTGTGTACTTTCCTGGTGGGAAAAATCCATATAATTATACTTATCATGGTTGATACTAGTGTTTGCTCTTGGATAGTAATACGTTGTTGGAACTAGATAGAAAGCCTTCCCTCCGAACTGGTTGCTGCAATGTGGATCGAAAGCAAGTGTTTCGATCCTGCTGTATATACTCTCCACACTTCTATTCACTACTACTACTACTAACTATTCCCTAGATACCTATAAACCATACTAAACTATGACTGCCTACCACCAATAGTGAAGTATTGCAACGACTCTTTATAACAGATTCGAATGAAAAGGAGAAAGCACAGTTTTCATGTATGCATGAGTCTAGGCTAGGTCGATAAAGGCTTGAAATTTACGGGAGTCCCATAGACTCGTGCCTTGGCCAGTTTACTTCTGAGTTTGACTTGGATCTTACCACTAGTGAGAGTTATTGTGGTTTGTAACAGAACGCTGTGTAGTATAATGTACAGTTTCTAGTGATAATTTAAAGTAGGAACTTAATATAAATACAGTTAAATTCTTGTATATTAATTATATTATTGACTAATCTGAAGAAAATAACATTTGTAAATTCAACAAAATAAAAAAAGCTGGACGTAATTAAGAAGAATTATTCCTGTAGTCTCTGCATACATTTCCAACATTTACATTTCTTTGGTATTTTAATTTTACTCAGAATTCAAAACAGTAGTAGTGGTAGAAAAGTGTAAATTATTATTGAAACTACTCAAAATTTAAATATTAATATTGTACAGACTACAGGTTAAGTTATGTGTTAGTTTTCAATACCAGCTCGCCTAAGTATTTTACATATGGATTTTTGACCAAAGTGGATTGTATTTTAATGCACCTAATTTTTCTCCACTTAGCTCAAAATGGTTTTCAATGTCGATTTCTTGCGTACCTGCCAAAGCCAATACTACCAACGACATTTGTGCTGCTATGAAAATAAAAGCTCCATTCAGTTTCCCAGTGCATCAATTTCAAAACGGTATATGCCTTGCTTTTGCTAAAAGTTGTGCCAAACTGGAAAGAACTCGTAGTCATAATGGTGACATAACTAAGCCCAAAGTTTGCCCTAGAGCTGAATTAAACAACTCTTGAGAAACACTCTCCTGATATTAAGTTCTATTTCCGATTTTAAAAAGTGAATTTTCAGTTGTTGAGAAATTTATACGTTAACTTTCCTCTAATTTACACTACCAAAGTCCCATTAAACATATCCAGTAGTGATCGAAGACCAATAAGTTACCCACTCAAGATAGATACCCAGGGAATAACTGGCTTAAGAGTGATTTACATAGCGGAAAAATTTCCGAACAAGGGAGCAAGTTGGATTCGGCCCGTTCTGGCACTGATTGCTTATCATCATCAACGGTGAATAGTGAAGCAGAAGAGGATCAATCTGGTTTGTTTTGTAGTAAAGTTGCTTCCGTGGTTGAGGTTGACGAGAAGAAGGGCCTGGAAGTTGCTTCAAGGAAGTTTAACTGGGCCTCTCCAAGTCAACGTTTGCCACAACAAGTAGCATCCGTTCAGGCACAAACGATGGTCCAAGGGAACGGTGCTGCTGAGAATATTCTCAGTGGTAAGTTTTTTTAAGAGATATTCCGGCTTTTAATCATGAGTTCAAGTTGAGTTAATAATAAACTTCTTTGTCATAATTACCGTAATTCCATGTATATAGGCATGAATCGTAAGTTAAGCCGCAGGATAACTTTTAGATGTTAACAGGGGTATCTTTTCCATGTTAAATATGCTTCAAAACCTCATTTTTTTATGCAGAAACCGCGCCTTGTAATCAGGAAATTACCGTATTTTCATATTAACATGCTTGAAAGCTATGATTACTTGCGCTTTTAGTGTGGTTTTATCATATGTATGTCTGCTTCAATGATTCATTTTAGAAATAGCCAATCGGTCTTTTTTTATGCTGTAAGCTTGCATTAGAAAATATATACCACTTTAATTAACCTTTTATTAAATTAAAAGGGCTTATACCTACTTTCAAAAGAAGGGCACTTTATTTGCAGCAATTCAAACCAAAATGCAACCAATAAGCATTTTAATCAATAAGAAAATGCACAACAATGGAGTTATGATGTAAAACTTGAATAGATGCATTCTACATTTCACTGAAATACCTTTCTACATATAAAGGAGTTATGCAATATATAGAATATCCATTTGTTGACGATGGGAGTAATTTGTAGTTCTTGGTCCACAATAATGACAAGCAATTGAAGCGATAGAAATGTTTCTGCATTCGAGAAATACGTTGGAGTTTTAGAGTAAACTTTATTAGTCTATATTATTAGGTAACTCGTCTCCTCTATTACATCTGAAAGGCTGCAACATCTTATCAAGAGTTTTTATAAGAACTAATAAATGAAATTATAAAAAATAAAACGCTTTTTACTTAAAATATACAAAGTAATGTTTGAGGCGTAGCTCAAACAAACCCCAATCTTTTAGTAACTACTTTAAAATTTAAACAAGTTGTACAAGTAAGAGCTAGTTAAGTCGGATGTAATTTGTTGAGGATTCTGCCCTTGAAGTATTGCTGAAGCATGTTTTGGTGAAAGTAATTGAGGTAAGTGGCCCACTCCGTTGTGCAAGGCGTTACAAATTGGCCAGATAGTTTCACAATTTTCTCCATCTCGACCATCCAAGCTTGCCTTTAGCAGTTGCTTATCCGTGCTTGTAGACTTATCCGTGTCTTTTAGCAGCTTTACGATTGATTCGCTGTAGCATAAACACAATTGGTAATCAAACTAACCTTTGCAGAAGTAACATCTTATAAATGTTTACTACAGAAAATAGTTGTTTACCTCATCATAGAACCAGCCACTCGCCCAATGTGTCCAAATTCATTTGCTAGAATCTTATTGGATTTGCAAACCTCTACATGAGTACAATTCCTAGGGATTAGTCCATTCTGCACGTTTCCAATAATATTCTAACACAGAAAAACACTAGAATTATGATACCAAAAATTGCAATTCGTACTGAAACTACTAGATTACTTTATTACCAAAGATGGAAGGATCTGTTGACAAACTTGTTCGATTTTACTTGCACGATCATCCGGTTCGCCGTACAAGTCAACTCCTCGCCTTCGCCTGCCCGAATTATTAGCCCTTGCTGCATTGATTAGCGCGAGGACGTTCTTGAAATAATAGGTTTTTAAAGAGCGATGTATTTATCAAAAACACAATGGACTATGCCAGAAGGTGGATAAAGCCTTACCGAAAGTAAAGATAACAGGCCCATAAGTCCCAGAAGGCCGATTGAAGAGTTGTCATACTTCGTTACACTTTCGTAGTAGCTGAAAAAAATGAGGCAATCATCTTCCCCAAGATAATGTAAATTAAAATTGTGGTAGAGCTTACGTAGTAGTATGACCTCCTTGTCCCCATCCCCAGCCCCAACCATTCCCCCCGTGACCTCCACCATGACCACCACCGTGGCCAGTTTCAGCCATTAAGCCCCCATATTCCGGCTCTGCGTTGGTAAAAATAGACGAATACCCCATGGTTAACTGTGCTTCTTTAAACTGCTGACCTTGATCTTATTCATTATTTGTAAAACTTACCAGCAAACCCAACTTGAGAGCTTGCAGCAGCAGCCATAGGATATGTCGAGGAACGAGCACTAAATTGTCTCCCAGGCCGATCATAATACCCGTCGTAATAATTATCTGTTGAATGTAAATTCCAGCTTCAGAAAGGTCCCTAGCATATATTCCTCCATTGAAAAAATTATAAAGTTAAATACCTGCAGCTCCAGGATTGTAATATTCATTTACATAAGGGCTAGGATAAGAGCCATAGTAGCTTGCTGACGTGGAAGGAACACTAGGATATGGCTTTGTAGAGTATTTGCTAGCGTTTTGGCCATCATCCCTCCCGTCATCTGAAGACCGTTCTTTGTTGCCTGAAGAAATCTGAGAAACCTTAGAATTGATTGGCTGCTGTGCAGAAAACGTGCCATCAAACTGAACGAACAAACTAGCACAAAAGACAAATAAAGGGACAAGTCTAACATTTCCTGAGAAAATTGAGCCCAGTATCTTGACTCTGAGATTTCTAAGACCCATTTGGTTGATTTAATTCGAAAGGTAAATTCAATTTGTAATGAAGACGCTCTCACTCCTTGCTCAATCCTCGGCTATGTTGGTACCAAAATGTCTTTAGTTTCTTGAGCTTACCCTTTTATTTATAAGTTTTACAAATTCGGTCCACCGACCGGGTACATGTATTTCCAATGCTTGTGCTACAGATATATTTAAGCTAATGCATTTTACTAGCATATGTGAACTGTATACCTGCTTTAGCTTTACCTTGTCACTGCTTCCGAAAACGCATCAAAACATTTTTCAACGGTAAACTTATTTGCTTGTACCCTCAAGGATGGAAATTGATCATGATCGTGAGTGAACTTAACCCTTGTTCTTTATCATATACTGAGAAATAGGAATTATTTGGTTCAACGAACCATGAATTGTGTTTCAGTTGATCAAACAAGGATCACACATCATTCTTACCTAAATACTAAACAGAGGTAATGAGTCATTTCCTACCTGTCTAAAGATAAGTAATGATGATTATGCAAAGCTATAATAATGGGAAAAGTAGTGTTGTTTATTGGTATTTAGAGCATTAAATTAAATGCTACTTACTTACTTTTCAAGATAAGCAGACATCAATCTACGTTTTTTATGTCTCTCAATTCCTAGCATATGTTCATCACCTCAGCCAATACCTTGATACATACTAGGAACGACTACTACTATATATTCAATAATTTTTACACTTCACGGATTCCAAATTTTTCTGATTACCCGTAAAATCTCGATTACAGAACCTACACTATAACAATCGTCTTGCCGTGTCATGTCTTCCTTACCTACAAACATGTCCTTGATAATATCTACCTTTACATCTTATGTTATTGATTTTATCAGTGGGTAACTATTTTTGGGCATTATTCAGCCAATTGATTTTGGTTAGACGCTAAAAGTTCCCTGTCAGTAACGATCAAGTATGAAGAAGAAGTTCACATGTTTTACTGGCCCAGATGATACGGTTAATTTTCGAAATAACATGACATTTACATATGACACTTTAGCTTTTATTGGGTCTTTTGTATGCTATTTAGCTCAATATAAACCACTAAGTATGCATTCAATTCCACACTGCTGTGTTCTGTGTTCCACATTATCAACACGCAGCATACACGACACTAAGTGGTTATAAATAACATATTTTAGTGTAATTATTGAAATTTAAAATTCAAGATGAATTGTAGGACAAAACGTATACCGGATTATGGTTCATTGACAAGCCTATCAAATATGCGGAGCCTTGGGAGAATAAAAGGTTATCGTAATCGGTTATGGGTCACGGCTAAAGTTTACATTGCATTACTAAAGACAGAAAGCATTACATTTGAAAGTTCTTAAGATATTCAATCAATAATACATTCCCACATGCAACACAAAATATCATCATCTAATATTTATATTACTCAAATAAATCCATAAGCCTGTCATCCGCACGTTGCTAGCCAGTGTTTTATTTCTCTTAAACAAATGGAAAAGCAGTGAAAACGCGCACAGATATAGATGCAATGAAAGAATGTCACCAAATCAATTACACCATTAATTGTAATTTGGATCAGAGTGGAGATTCTGACAGTGGTGTGTTATTTGTAAATCTAATAAATAAAGCAACTGTCTTCCTATGTGGATATCACTTTTATAATTAATTAATCATTTAAGCAGTTTCCGTTTTGTTGTAACTGGCCTATATAAATGAAGATAGCACTCTCAAAAACATGTTGCAATAAAGAGCCATGTTTACGTCTATTACCAGCCACCAATAAACTGAGCGAGTGTAATACCAGCAAATGCTTATGAATCCACGGACAGGACACGACGGTTCGAAATCCTTCTATAATTAGTAGCTAAAAGATAAAAAAGCACCAATTTCTAAGGGATGAAAAGAGTGTCTAAAACCCAAGAAATGATCCTTTATTGTTATTACTTTTACTAAGCTCTGCTTGCTTGCACCATAATGGAGGATAATATATTTAATCTAACTTTCAATAGATCGAGACATCGAGAGATTGAATTGAGTCTTTCATAGAAAGAGATTCTCGGAAAGCCTACTGCCAGTCAAAGAGTAATATAATATCCTTGTCTTTTGGGGAAAGTATCGAAGTCGTGAGTCGTGATGAGAATTTAGGATTTCATTTTTCGTCATTTTATCGCAAAGAAATTTGAGCCAACCCTTCATTTCCTTCCGCCGTGTTATGCAGCTACTTCATATCATCCCCATCGGTTCCTTCATCCTTGCAAAGAACTATTCTAAATCAAGATAAAACTGGAAAAGTTTAGTCCACTTTTTTACCCACTTCGCTTGCTTAGTTATTTTTATAAACTAAGACTGTATTTATATTTCTCTGTCTGAAGTTTTAACGTAGGGCTGGTTAGACTTGTGGATTTAATTTGTAGCCTTGGAAAGGTAGCCATATAGAAAATCGTATATATTTTTCTAAATTAACTACGCCATGCCGTTCATCACAGTTTATTCTCAGTTCGCAAGAGTAGCAGATGCAATGTAATGCAACACCCGTTAGTATTTTCCCCGTTAGTTTACTATTCGCATCCTTTCTTTTTCTTTCATAAATCATCAATTTTATTATGAACATTTTATCACACATCTTGTAATGTCAACTAATCTCCATTTGCTTGTAATTCCTATGATGATGATGCATAGATAAAATAATTAGAAGGGATTCTTTTGAAACTGTCAGCAATTAAGGTCATGCTTATTTTTAAAAATTGTTCTTGATAAAATGACGCAACACGCTTTAATAAAGAAAAATAACTACCCTTGACCTCCTCTTACTTTTACTACCAAATTCTACCATAATATTGCAAGTTTAAGATGCATATTAGTAATGGTTTTCCTAACCCATTCGTAGTCGAACTTACTCCTAGAACAAATATGGTCAGAGGTATGTGATAGGATGACTGATGAGTGTGATGAGCTTATACGCTTCTATTTTAGGGATATTATTGATTTCGGCCTACGATTATTGCATGTAATGTTAATATAACGAAACATAAAACAACTTTACCATGCCATGTCCCCGTTTGATTCTTGTAAGGTGATTTTTATTGCTTTTGGACTGTTCGGAACCGCTGCGGCCGAGATTAGCTTTAATGGGTTTCTCGGGAAATAAAATCTTTTTCGTGTATTCATACATCTGTCAACAGCACTTATAATGTAGCAGCTGGTTGGTAAATTACTACTGAGATTGATTGCATTAACAAAACAAGCAGTTTGATTTCATCATAAATTTTACGTCAAAAGCTCATCATCAAGTGTTAAGCTTTACTATGAATTTATATATTTAGAGAGATTGCATTTTACTCTATTTTCGTCTCTTGATTCATGATAAAGTTCACCTCATTCCCTTCTGTAGTTTAACTTAGTTAATGAGCAATATAGCTTGTGCCATAATTAAGCTTCCTCGACATACCTTTTTGGACGTTAGCGTATGAGGTTTGTTGTTATTTCGATGCACGATGCAGTCACTACACTATACGGCACGGGTGCGTTGTGTGAATTTTTAGTTGAGTTAGGTTGTATTAAAACTTTATTGAGAAAGCAATTAAGAATCAACGTAGGGAGAGTTGTGTGCCGAAAATGGGGTCAATGAAAAAGAAATGAGCTTTTTTAACAACTAGAAGTTTTATTATAATCTAAACTTAAAAAGGAAACTTTTACTGAATTTACTCATTCTCTCAAAGCGTTTAATTAATTTCAATTTTTCACATTAAGGTCACTTAGTTGGCTATTGGATATGATTTCTCTGGAGAATATACTACTTTATAACTACATTATCCTTGAGTTTTCTTATCAACCCTGATTTCTAGGGCTATGTGACGTGAGCCCTACCTGCGTATATTTTAAAGTAAAGAAAATATAAAATAAAGCCAGAAACTTTGTAATTAAATTATATCTGCTTTACTTTTTGGTGCTTCAATAAGCTCAAGGGTTTCTCGCAACTTTTCCAAAGACTCCGTGGCTCAAGTGAATCATAGAACCCACTAACTTTTATGTATGGTAATTACTAACTGTAAAGATAAATAAGTTATTTTCAGCGAGAGCTGCTAATTTTAAGTAATTAAGTGTGTAGGAAGAAAGGAAAGTTCGTGTTGGAGAAGTGACATTGTTATCATTACAAAAATTTAATTATTTCAAATTTTTCATGCATTTTAACTTTGCATGCTTCTTAGCAAAGCATTTTTAGTGACACGCGAGGTCAATTTTGTCAAAATCCATGAAATATTCTTTATAGCTTCTGCAAACATTTGCATGACCTTGCCAATTTAAACAACAGTATTAAACAGAACAAGGAAAACATAACGACAAAGGTATGTTTGTGAGCATAAAATCTAAATCTTGCAATAATTACGCAATTACGCTAAAATAAAGTAAAGGTATGCTACAACTTGCTTTCGACATAGTGGCAGAAAAAGGGGAGAAATCATAGCGCTTTTAAGTTAATCTGTCAGACGTCAAGCTGACATCATCAGGGTAGTAGTAGTACTTACCTACACAACCTCTTTTAAGGATTTTTGGCAAAGTGTGGTGGGCACTCTGCCATAAAATTGTGGTATAAGCCATATTATATTTTCTCTTTCCCCACACCATCAGAGACAAGTAGACAACACAACAC